>JALIZH010005736.1:0-200000 GCA_030522465.1 Rhipicephalus appendiculatus | reverse complement strand
TATGTATTGTATAAATCAGTGGTATATATAGGGTATATATCCTGCATATAGTATATATACAGCATATGTCAATGGTATTGTATATATGTCTTGTATATGTATGGAGAATGAAGATTTGCAGTCACTAATTGTGAATTCTTCTCTCTTTTGCAGGTAAGTTCATCCCTGGCTTTACTCTTCCTCAAAGTCAAGGTTACGTGAGTCCAGGTTGAGTCTGTCTCGATTGTATATACGTTATTTGCTCGAGATTTACGTCACAGATCGCGACATATTAATTTATTGCGATAACAATTTATGTACACTCTCGACGGGTTTTCGCCTTCGGCGTCGGCATCGCCGTCATGTTCCGTATAAAGTCCAAATTGATAAGCATACACCCGCGCATTGTATGTTCTAACTGCCGGCAGACGTGCGCGAGTGGGGGGTGACGAACGCGGCCGAAGGAGAGATCAAACGAGCCGGCCCACCTCCGTCGCTCGGAGGGCATATGCGATAACAGCAGCCCGCTCGGGAGGCCTGCCGTCGAAGCAGAGAGGAAACGCCCCGCCTGTCTTTAACGAGCATGAAGAGATGCGAAGGAGGGGAGGGGGTGGTGTCGCTAGAGCAGCAACTGTAAACTGATTTTATGGCCGTGGTCGCCATCGCTTGCGCGCCTGCTATCTCGGCAGCGATCAGCGGGCGGCTCGTATACCCTTCTACGTGCTGCGCTCTCAACGCAAATAGACTGTGCGAAAAGTGTCTGCGAAAGGACTGCACGATAAGTCATATTTTCGTTGTATAAAAGGGATTTTTTTCAACGCCCCATCGTAGTTGGCTGACATCTTTTCATTATAAAAAATATTTTCCGGAATGGTAAAATTCATTACATTTCCGCTTCCTTTAGGCTTCCTCGTGAAAGTCGCGCCGCTTTTTTCGGGCTCGTTTTGTGGTGATTATTTGTTTGTTTTGCTCGGTAAAACCTTGCAACTCTAGTGCTGGGGCTGAATTGGCTGAATTCAACCGCATTGCGGAGCCCCCGAATCAAAGAGTAATGTTGATAACATATGAAATACTAATAACGCCCGCTCGTTGGACACGCGAGGGCGGGCTTAGATCCTGCCCGCGTTTCGCCATCATTAATATGCAGACACGCACTTCGGTCTTCGCCGCCGGCAACTTATGCAAGCGAAGTGCATAATTTAAGCGGGGAGTGCGCGTATACGCTTGCGGAAAGCGGGGCTGGCCGCCAGTGCAGCCGTTTACATAACGAGCAAAGGAAAGGCTATTGTCCGTGACCAACTATAAACGGAGCTAATGTGGGGGCAACCTTGCGCGTTGTCATACCAAATATCTAGTCTATAGTGGGAGAGGGATTTACCCAATTTTCGTGGCGCACACCCGTTTTTATGATGGACCGTGAGTGACTACATGACACACCGTGACGACAGGAGACGCCGACAAGCCGAGACCCTCAGGTGCTTTGCCACGTAATGATAACGTCATGATTGCGTCACAAATTTTGTCGACCTTGTGTCGTCATGATGCCATGATACGTCATCTCGCGAAGTTAACTTTAGGATGGAACCGTGACTATACGACACACCGTGACGACAGGAGACGCCGACAAGTCGAGACTCCAAGATGCTTGGCACCTAAAAAAATTGGGGGGACCCTTAAGGTTCGCCTTTAAGAGTTGAACGCGATAGCGATATCCCGTCCCTACTGCGTACTTCAATCACTTAGTGCTTACTATGTAATGGGTAGTATGGTTTAAACCAGGAGAAATTATGCGCGGCAAATGCGGGAAATGTTTTCGAACTTGCTATGCACCCACTACGTGGTGCTAAGGGAATACGCGCAGTAAGGTGTGTGCCGTTTGTAATGGGTGGCTGGCTTTAAACTATGGAATCGTTATGATAGTCACATATTCTGACGCCCGATGGCAATTTACGCTGGTACCACGCAATATTCCTGGGATATTACTTGTTATATCGCGACGCCTATATAAAGGACGCTTGCGTTTGCGAAGCATGGAAGTTATTTTCACAGCATTTCCAAGCAGAGGAAGTTATTTTCACAGTATATCCAAGCAGAGGCATGGGTGTGTGGTAGAACACCTGCTTGCCACGCAGACGACCCGGGTTCGATCCTCACTCGGACCCGAAAATTTTTATTATTTATTTTATTTGAATCTTTCTCGATTTTTCGGTCACGGACAAGATGATGATTTTTCGGTCACGGACAAGATGATGATTTTTCGCTCACAACCAACGACGCCGACGCCGACGCCGACGCCGGAATTTCTGCGAAACGAGCTCTTTAACGCTATCGCGTTAAAAGAAAAAAAAAGTACAGGAACCACACGTCACATCTTTTTTCGGAACACCCGGGCCTTACGAACTTCGAGAGAAAATTTCGGCTTAAGGAGATTTTAGGCTACGTCTTTCGGCCGCATTAGCTCGCTCGGGGAAATTAACGTCGTTAGGCGGAGTGCGTTCCTGCGGGAAAAAAAGGCGCGCCGTTCCGGGCGCGACGATAATTAGCTTCCTGCTGGGCGTAATCGTAGAACAGGGAGATAGAGGGAGAAGGCGGTGTAATTTGATTCGGGCGGCAAGTCGTACTCGAATTGCATTTCGCATAATCGTCGCTATACGCTCTCTCGGCGCTCACCGGGCGCCTTTCGTTACGGCCTAAAGGTACAGTTTCAACACAAAGAACGGAAGGACGAGCAAAACCTGCGCCTACTACTCACCCCCCGCCCCCCCGTCTCGCATGTGAATACTTCCGAATCTGCTCATGCGTCAATCGGCCGCAGTAGACTTAGGCCCTTTGCACTTCTTCTCATATTGCAAGTGAAGCTGCTGCTAGTTGGTACGAATGCATGGCTTATTCGCGCTACCAGGAAATAGACGAAGTGACCACAGAAAAAGACGCACAGGGTGATGCGCGTCGGTGTGAAGGAGCACTGGCTCTCCTTCATATTGCATTTTTTATTTATTAAATGTGTTTAAGGGGAGGTTGGTGCCTAGACATGCCTCCGACTACTCATCTATACTCTTGCATAGTAGTTTGCGTCATGAAGTTATCAATGACAATAAAGTATCCCGAAGTTCACGCGCGAGAAATGTCCATTTACAAAAGCAATGTTCAGCACGTCATGAACAATGTCCACGCGTCAACAGCAGTGTTCACACGCAAGAAACACAAGAAAAGTTCGCGCTTTGCAGAAGAGTTCATCTTACAATTCTTTATAGAAGACGATCACACAATAGTCACTGGGCATTTTCCGTCACTTCCGTTAGCTACGCGGGGCTACTACTAGGATTTATACATAATCATTTCCGAAATATCTACTCTACCCTGACCATCTGATAAACTTCTTCTCCCCTTTCGAACCCATCGGCTGCTGCGACGGCATCGATAAACACTCGCGGCTGGCAAATATTATTTACTCGTTGGGATCCACTGCATGCGTTATAAAAGCGCTAAACAAAGAAGTTAAATAAAAGGCGCGCGAATGCAATAAACGCATTCCTTCACATCTACGTGCCTCGGCTATCTGCAGGCACGACCGGAGCGCTCAGTCGTTTTGTGGTCGTGCTGCAATGTATCGAATTTTCCCACTCCCCCCCCCCCCCCCCCCCCTTTTTTTCTTTTCACGAGCCCAGAAAATCGATACGAATATGACCACCTACGAAGGAGCGTGCCTGCCATTTAATTTTTTAAGTGCGAGACACCTTAGGGTCTCGGCTTGTCGGCGTCTAATGTCGTCACGGTGTGTCATGTAATCACGGTCCATCGTAAAAACGGGTATGCGCCGCCAAAATTGGTTAAGTGCCACTATTCACCACCAGTCCACTAAAAATGAAGAAGGCAACAGTGAGCCCAACAAATAGACGACGATGTAAGTGCAGCTGAAACACCCTTCCCTGCATGCAGTAGGGAACTGAAACCGGGCATGTAGGGAAGAATAAGAAGAAGCAGAAGAAGAACGCTGCATGTCTTACTTGTAATACGCACTATTATATGACAGGCATCATATATGTGTGCTGTAGTGCATGTTATGTGTGAAGTGCATGTGACTGTTATGTCCACATGAACGAATTCATCCCCATAAGGACTAGACGTGGTGACTGCTTTGTTGAGCCGGTGGGACTCAATGATGACCAGATACATCATCAGAGACATTATTCATTGGTATTCGGACATTTTTTTTATACGTTGTGATGGTGTTGTTATGTGCGTGTGAGTGTTTTTACATATGTGTGCTCTTGTGTTTTATTTTCCATGTACTGCTCTTTGTTTTTTCTTTGTTAAGATGTATATTCAGTACACTCACAGCCCCAAGAGAGTGCTAGCGACTCCCTTTGCGGGAGTAAACGCTTGTCCCATATTTCACTCTCTTTTCAGGAGTGCTGAGAACTCTCTGTTGCACAGAGTAGGCACACTCTCCCGACAGAGTTCTGGTACTCTGGCTGAGCGAGAGTGAACAAGCTCTCTCGCCAGAGTAAAGTCACGCTTCTGAAATGGAATGCATACACTCTCTGCGGGAGTTACGCTACTCTCTCACAGAATTTTATAATCTGGTCTGGCTAGAGTGCATCAACTCCCTCCAAGAGTAGAATCACTCTTTCTGCTAGGACTAATGTAAAAAAAAAATAAATAAATAATTGTCGAGCATTTTTTACAATCTAACAGTGAACAGGCTGACATTTTTTAAGCTTACGTCACATATACGGGACAGGCATCGGCACACACATTACAATCGTACGCAACACAGCAACACTGAACATATACCGCTCGCGCTACGGACAACCATATGCGTTCAGCAACCGGTATATATACCCATGATGTCTGGCCCCCTTCTAGTGCCGGTGGCGCAACATCTCTATTGTGCGTATTGAAAGACAAACATACGCCGAGCCCGTGTAAGTATCTGGTAATCGTTAGGATTACTGTAGGCACGTCTGCCTTTTACTATAAAACTACATAACAATCAACGCAATATTCGTTAAATTTCAATTATCAGCTGGCATTCTGTCATATCGGCTCAATGTTGTTCAGCCGCTAATGCCTAAGTCTGGGAGGAGTAGCTACGCGCTTACAAATATAGTTGGGACAATCTTTCAGTAGAGCTGCCCGAGGAATAATCTACGAACGTTACGATCCGGCGTCCGATCCGACTTGCGGTGCTGCGGCATGTACTACAAGTACGCCAGAAAAACAACGCCGGTCGGCAAAACTATAACCCAAGCGCATCTCTGGCAATCCTTACAGTTTTGCTTACCTCGGCTACACTTTAATGGGATAGTAAGAGGCTTGAGAAATGCGCAAACCTCAACCTTCGCGAGCCACTTGCGCCGAGATCGGGCCAACCAAATACGACCCGTACGAGTACGACTCCCAGCGAAGGTAGGCCTAGCGTACCGGCCGAGTCCGTGTACATGTCATCGGCGCTTCTGGGCTTAATCATACGCAATTCCGATGAGTAATAATGACTGTACAGTAGAGCTTTGGCATCGGTTAACCTGACTGAACCATTGTTTCTTGCGTACGGTGTCCGCACAAAGAGCGATGAGCATCGATGCGACGCGCTTTCAGCAAGTGCACACAGGCCGCCTGCGCCGAGATCGAGCCAGCGAAGGTAGGCCTAGCGTACCCGCCGAGTTCGTCTACATGTCATCGGCGCTTCTGGGCTTAATGATACGCGATTCCGCGGAGTAATAATGACTGTACAGTAGAGCTTTGGAATCGGTTAACCTGACTGAACTATTGTTTCTTGTGTACGGTGTCCGCACAAGGAGCGATGAGCGTCGATGCGACGCGCTTTCAGCCAGTGCACACAGGCCGCCGCAGATGGCCGCCGGGCGCACTCCCCGGCACTTCGCTGACTCATACGCGAAAACACAGGCTTGTCACTTGGTACGCCTTATTGAAGTAACATGAAGGCATACTTTCCTGCGCATTCAATTTGATTTTTAGCGATCGGTTAGGTAGTTGCAGCTATCGGTATAGCAATGCAAATCTGCACACTGACACAGCTGCTGCTCTAGCATATCGTCGCTTGCACAAGAAAATACAGATTATTCAATCAAATACGCGCGTACTTATCGAACGACATTACAGTCGACATAAAGCTTCTGTGCACGTCAACCAACGGAAAGAGCGAGAAACGGCTCTTGTACTCGGCAGTAACAGCTGATAATCCGCCCCAGATCCTTGTAATTTTTGTATATTTTGTTTTCCATGTTATGAATTCTGAACGAAAGTTGGCGCTGTTGGCCATAGCCGCATGTCATGCGTGGCTGGCAGCAGTTTTAATCTCATGAAGACGCAAGGTTTAGTTGGGAAAGACAATCGCGTCTGTGTTCAGAATTCGACCCGTGAAGCGAAACGGCTTGTTTTGTTTTCATCAGTTTGTTTACGGTGTAGTCAGCGCTGTGAGACGTTGCGTGGTGGTAGAGCTAGTACTCGCCTTGTAATCGGGAGGTGGCGAGGTCGAATTCTGCTGGTGAAGTCTTTTTTTTTTTTTTTTTGTAAAGCAGTTTTTTTTTCTTTTTCTTTTTTTTTTTTACGAATGTCTCGAGTGTCTACGTTACTCCAATTAGCCTGTGCCATAAACTAATTTTTGGCGACGAGTTAGAAGTTGGCGCTGTTCCTTGCTTCGAAGGTGCCGCTGTTGGCGTTTTCGGAATGAAACGTTCACAATCACAAAACCATACTTTTGTCATCACTGAAAGTTATTCTACTAACTTGACGCAATAAACTTGCATCTGTGGCGTCTACGCTCAAAGGCGTATGGTTACGAGACAGTTATATTGCTTTGAGGCGTCGCGGTGGTCACATGCAGGCGCTACATTGTATACTTCGTCCGCTAAGGACGGAGTACCAGACCCCATTCACGCCGCATCGGCACGAGAGTTGCATAGATTGGGAACTCCGTCTGAGTAGCAGAGCGTTCGCAGCCTCTTTTACTCTTCCTTCAAGGAAAGAGTACGTTCGGCGGCTAACTCTGCGCTACTCCCCCACGGAGTTAAAGAATTCTGACGAGAGTAATGCAGTTGCCCTGCTCTTCGAGTACTCCCTCTACTTCTGTGAGTGTACTCACTCAAGGGCAAAGGAGTAGCCGGCGCCTGACTTGTGCGCCAACATCTCCTTTACATATCACATCAATAAAAAAAAAAAAAGAACGCTGCATGATTCGCCCCTTTCCAGGTTTCAGGTTAGGGGAGCTGAAACACCCTTCCCTACATGTCTCGCTCCTCCCCAGTTCTTTTTTTTCTTTCTTTAACGCGATGTTAAACGCCCTTAAACTGCGCGAAATGACAAGGACACGAACAAGAAAATACGCTAAACACATGCGCTCGTGTTATTCTGTGTTTTCCTGGTCGCGTCCTGGTAATTTCGCGCGGTTTAAAAACGTTTGGCAGCAATGAACCAACTAGCCCGCCAGAACGTATTACTGATATTGCTTTAACGGGAGCACGACTTTCCAAGATTCCGCCCAGACATCTGCGTGGTTATCATCGTGCGTACGTCGTCGCCGCTCAGTATGCTCAGCGCCGGTGCGCCCTGCTCGATCGACGACTCGTGGCTCGAACTGAATGTCAAGGTTATGCGCGTATGCACAGTGCGTGCGGCGCACCGCTCGTCTACGCAGTGCGTGTTAGCAGCCGCGCGCGGACGTGACGGCATCGCGCAGCCACCGTCGTGCCGTATACTCTTCCCCGTACTTCGTGAAATCGCGCGTGACTGAAATACCGTGTCGGGTATTGGCACTTTTCACGGGCCCTGCGTCGACTGTTATGAGTACTTATCGCAAAGACATATATATATATATATATATATATATATATATATATATATATATATATATATATATATATATATATATATATATATATATATATATGGCACATTCCTGCACGCGAATTTCCCAACATATCCGTAGCGCTATCCATCTGCGCCTCCGGTCTTGAACACCGTTTCCCGCTGGAAACGTCGATAAATGTATTTTTCTTTTTTTGCTTTTTTACATATGCCTGCTCTTCATATCTTTAAAAATGCCCGTTAACTCTCGTTTAGAGAGTTGCGCATCCCACGACTTTCCGTAGAGAGGTGTAACGTCTGTGTTTAAGGATTGTTATATACCGTATTTTCTCGCGTATAACCGGCAAGAAAGGGGGGGGGGGGGGTCAAGTTATATGCGGTGGTTATATACGGGGGTTATATGCAGTTTTTTTTTTCTTTTTATAGAGTTCTTTCAGCGCCTTGATGATGATCACTTATCATCATCATCCGAAAAAAAAAACAAAAAAAACTAGTGCTCTTGGCGTAGCGCAGGCAAGACCACGTATAAAATAGAAAAAAAATAAGCGGAAGCAAGCGCGAAATCGAAACAGGGAAAAATAGGAAGAAATATAGAAAGAGCAAGAAACAGAAAGAAATAGATAAAGAGAGAGGAAGAAATAAATAGAAATAAAGAGCGAAAAAAAAGACAGAAAAAGATGGAAAAGGAGAAAAAAAAAGAAAGGCAGGAGGAAAGAAAGAAACATTGAAGAGAAACAAAGAAGGCTGCCCAGCTCTGCTCTTCCTTTGGGCTTGGCACCCCTAGTGCGAAGCTGACTTAATTTTTTTTTTCTTAGACTGCTCGGTTAAGAAAGGCGTCAATACCGAGCCGCAGGTAGGCCCGGCATTTAAATTATGGAAGCCTTGCCTTACTTCCACCGCGGGTCGGTCCGGTATCGCACCACTTCCGGGATCGGCAGTAGTCAGAAAACGACACCGTTCGAATCACACAGTTCACGTGACTTGGCTGCGGCCACCACGAATGGTGGCGTGTCATTCGGAGTCACATATATAGACGATGCCGGAAGTGAACTTCCCCCCCTCACGAAAACATTTTTCTCCCTATCGGTTCGCACCACGTGCCGCGGTTCCCACACCGCGCCACAACTCACCGTGTCTCGGCAGCCCGGTCGCTATGTCTACTACATTGTATATATATATATATATATATATATATATATATATATATATATATATATATATATATATATATATATTGAATAAACTTGGAGGTCACACACATCGAAAAGGGAAATACTTTTACTGACGTTTCGGCCGTGGCACGGCCTTCGTCATATATATATATATATATATATATTCTATCGCTGCACTCTGTATAACAAATATAACGTGGCTAATGCCGGGCGCGACTGATTCTATTTCTTTCGAAGAAATGACTGTTCTGAAACAGGGATATATAACATAAAACTCCCAAATGGGAAGGGGGTGGCTATAAATTATATATATTTATGAGCAGGCCACAACCTTAACTTCGCAACAACTCTCGAAATGAAATCTATTTGAAACAACAATCCTCGAAACATATCTGCAAAGTGATTTTGTGCATTAATTGACCGGTGGCGAGCAAAGCAGTAAAGGTCTCGCTGTGAGAAACACCGGCGCTCACTGCAGGCTTCGCCCCTCCCCAGGTCTCAAGTTTAATGGAGCTGAAACACCCTTCCCTGCATGACGCTTCGCCACAATATTTATTTCTTTCTTTCTTTCTTTCTTTCTTTCTTTCTTTCTTTCTTTCTTTCTTTCTTTCTTTCTTTCTTTTTCTTTCTTTCCTTTTTTCTTTTTCTTTCTTTCTTTCTTTCTTTCTTTCTTTCTTTCTTTCTTTCTTTTTAAAACTCTCGCAGAAGTTAGTGTAATTCCCCGGCCTCGCACAAAATGGCATAGCGTTGTCTCTTAACCGCAGCTTTTTTTCCATTTTTCGTTCGTGGACATATACTGTCGGCTTTCCTTTGTACCGTCATCGAAAGCGCCAAAGAGCTTCTGTCCAACAAGAAACAGCATTTCCTTCTGCACCGCGACTCCTTCTTTCATAGGCGTGCGCACGGGAAGGGGGGGGGGGGGGGTTCCCCTAGTCACTTTAAAGGAGGGGGGGGGGGGCGCAAAGTCTTCCCCATACTGTGACTTAATAGAGGAGTGGGGGGGGGGGGGGGCGCTGCGATGAACCTTTGCCCTCACCTCTTGAAAGGGAACCCTGCGCCCACCTATGCCTTCTTCGTTACATTCGCACGTACTCTTTGGTATAAATCCCTACTTTTTCGTTTAATTATTCAATGATTTTCCAGGCGCGAAGGCATTACAAGGAAGTGTAATACAATGTTTAAAAAGGCGTACATGGAACACCAATAATGTTTAACATGTTGTGTTACTTTAGATTTTTTTTTTAAGTCAAACCTCAGCGCGAGCTTCGAAGCTCGCTTTGTCCAGAATAGTGGTTTCACTTTACTTTAGCTCTTTCATCTGTGGAAGGCACCGCGCGCTTCTGTTGACTCAGTGTAATCCTCTTCCTTTATCAATGTTGATTTTTATTTTTATTTTTTAAGTCATCTTTCCTTTGTTCTCGCGCTGCATGTAACCGTGGAAGCAAGGAAAATTCAATGGAAGTCTTGTTAAACCCCCGTCCTTCCTTTCCGGATTCCTTAATCCTTTGAAGGTGCTGCTTGATTTAATTTCTTTCGCAACGAAGCTGCCTGACGAGAGCGAAGAAGGGGTGCGGTTTTTAATATCGCGTTTGATTGGGCATTCGAGCCATCTTGCGTACGCACATAGCAACAGCAAAACTTTGCGGGACGCGAAATGTTTAAGAAAGCTATATATTCGCTTTGTCTTGGAACTTAACCTCAAAATAAATATTACAGCCTGTCGTTGGTATTGTCACCTACATAGTCACCAGCTAGATTAGAATAATTAGGCACGTCCGCCGCGGTGGTGTAGCGATTAGGGTGCTCGACTGCTGACCCGAAGGTCGCGGGTTCGATCCCGGCCACGGCGGTGGCATTTCCATGGAGGCGAAATGGTAGAGGGGCCTGTGTACTGTGCGATGTCAGTGCACGTTAAAGAACACCAGATGGTCAAAATTTCCGGAGGCCTCCACTACGGCGTCTCTCATAATCATATCGTGGTTTTGGGACGTTAAACCGCAGATATGATTATTATTATTATTATTAGAAGCATTAGGCACTAATGGAGAGGAAATTCGCCTTTGTTGCAGAGCCAACGTCCCGTAAACTTTTGCTGTTGGGTGTACATAGCAACAGAGCCATGCGTTTTCGTGGAACAGCAGCTTTTAAGTGCGGAGCAGTTTAGGGGGCCGGGCTGTCGTATGCTGTGATCGTCGCTTGGCGTAACGCAGGCAAAACCCACATGTAGCATAGCCAGCTGGAGCATGTTGAGCGGAGAAGTCTTCTTCCTCTTGTTCTTCCAGTGCCTTGATGATGATATTAAGTGCGGACATTACTATATCGCTAGGGAAACACGACAACACAAACCTCCTATAGAAATTGAAATAGGAAGCAAGCGAGAAATAGAAAGTGAGAGAAAGAAAGGAAAAATAGGAAGAAAATAGAAATAAATAGAAATAAAGAGGAAAAAATCAAACAGAAAAAACTTCAAAGGAGAACGCGAAAGAAAGAGTGGAGGCAAGAAAGAGGAAACCGAAGAGAAACAAAGAAGGCTGCCCAGCTCCACGCTTCCTTCAGGCTTGGCACCACTAGGGCGAAGCTGCCTTAATTTATTTTCACCTGAGCTCAGCGCCTTCTTTCGTTGCAAAAACGTACAAATGAACTAACCAAAAACCATGGAGTAAGCAAGGACCGCTGCGTGCACCCAAGTATTTATTCCCAAAAGGATACGAATGGCTGCAAGGCTGCCGCGTCAGAATTATCGATCCCGACATGATCGATGTCTGACCCAATGGCCCGACACTTCCTGTATTGTTTTCTTTTTTTTTTTTTTTCGTGTAGTGGGATACCTCGTTCATCTGCGTCTGGCAACTGGGGAACGCTGCAGCCCTCAGAGTGCACATTGAATGACATAGACGACATCAAGAAGAAAAGAAAAATGAAAGTATCAGAAACGAGGTTTTTGAGAGTTGAGACAACAGAAATGTCTGACTTGTCAAACAACACACGCATGCACGCATGCACGCACGCTCGCTCACTCACTCACTCACTCACTCACTCACTCACTCACTCACTCACTCACTCACTCACTCACTCACTCACTCACTCACTCACTCACTCACTCCACTCACTCACTCACTCACCACTCACTCACTACTCACTCACTCACTCACTCACTCACTCACTCACTCACTCACTCACTCACTCACTCACTCACTCACTCACTCACTCACTCACTCACTCACTCACTCACTCACTCACTCACTCACTCACTCACTCACTCACTCACTCACCTCACTCACTCACTCACTCACTCACTCACTCACTCACTCACCACCTCACCACCACCACTCACTCACTCACTCACTCACTCACTCACTCACTCACTCACTCACTCACTCACTCACTCACTCACTCACTACCACTCACTCACTCACTCACTCACTCACTCACTCACTCCTCACTCACTCACTCACTCACTCACTCACTCACTCACTCACCTCACTCACTCACTCACCTCACTCACTCACTCACTCACTCACTCACTCACTCACTCACTCACTCACCACTCACTCACTACCTCCACTCACTCACTCACTCACTCACTCACTCACTCACTCACTCACTCACTCACTCACTCACTCACTCACCACCACTCACTCACTCACTCACTCACTCACTCACTCACTCACTCACTCACCTCACTCACTCACTCACTCACTCACTCACCACTCACTCACTCACTCACTCACCAACCGCCATGGCGGTCTAGTGGTTATGGTGCTCGACTTCTGGCCCGCAGGTCGCGGGATCGAATCGCGGCCGCGGCGGCCGCATTTTCGATGGAGGCCAAAATGCTGAGGCCCATGTGCTTAGATTTAGGTGCACGTTAAAAAACCCCAGGTGGTCGAAATTTCCGGAGCATTCCACTACGGCGTTTCTCATAATCGTATCGTGGTTTTGGAACGTTAGACCACAACAATTATTATTCGCTCGCTCACTCACTCACTCACTCACTCACTCACTCTCTCTCTCTCTCTCTCTCACTCACTCACTCACTCACTCACTCACTCCACTCACTCACTCACTCACTCACTCACTCACTCACTCACTCTCACGCACGCACGCACGCACGCACGTACGCACGCACACTCTGGAATGTAGAACTTAGCGGGCTGCACTCCACTGAATATACCATTAATTAATGCAAATGAGTTCTGCGGAATCGCGCAACGCTTTGAAGATACCAATGTTTCTGAAGATACCATGTTACAAGCTAACTATTTAATAACTGTTTATATAGATCAACTTCACGCTCATAACCATACGCATCTACTATTTTAATTATATTTTGTCTTTCCGCTGTTTGGCATTAGCGTCATTTGCGCCAACGAATAATAATGAGATTTGACACAGTGTGCGGAGAGAGCACGTCTGAGAACCTTCGTCGGCCAAGCGATGAGTTATCATTGTACAGACAATGCGGTGTTGTGTTTTGCGAGCAGTCTCTTCCACGGGAAGCTGAATATAACCCTCCCCCCTTTCTCCCCATCTGCGAGCCTTTCTTCGCGAGTATACAGTAATGCTTTACTTGTACGCTTAGCATCGCGTAACGGTAGTCTCAGCCAATCTTATCTCGTTAGAGTGAAGCCCTTCGGTCTATATAGTCTTCAAGGGCGGATCTGTTTTACGTTCTCGCGTAATCGGGGGGGGGACTCGTCGGGCAGCCCTGTAATGACGTCATTTCCGGGGCACAGGTTGTACAGCCTTAAAGGGTCGTACGGGGTCTCGCCCTCATCCAAGTCGGGGGGTGGAAGCCTTATTATGGACGAGGCCAGCAATAACAGGCCCCACGCAATACGAGACCGCGCATCGTGTGGATCACTCTCGCGGGGACGGTAAATCTCGTAGCCGCGTTCCCGAAAGCGCCGAAACAAACAAGTTCTTTCCCCTCCACGTTCACGAAGACAACGAGCGTCCACTTTCGCCGCGTCCCTTTGTGTTCCTTGCAGAGTGGACGGACCGCTGCAGAAAAGGGATTTGGGGAGCTGCAATGCCGCGACGTCCCTGTGAAAACGAGGAGGAAAAAGAGAGAGAGATGCGCAGAGAGCTATCGATCTGCTTTCGTTTCTGTAGATTTGTTATTGCATTTTTTTTTTCGGTACGCAGCGCGCGGCTTTGCGCCAACGAAACACCCTCCGCCAAACGGCTCACTCGCACACCAACCAAGCCCGCTGTTTCGGCGCCCGCGTCGGGACTGCTGCTTCCGCATTGCTTGCGCGACTCATTTCTCGGCGTTTTTGCTTTCTCCGGGCGACCAGTGACGTCGGCGGTGACGTCACCCGCAGCCTCGACCCAGATTGAGAAAGGAAGCGACTGAAAAGGGAGCATCGCGGAGAGAAAGGGCGCTAACTTTCTAGATGGTTGGGTGCTCTAACCGGCCGGCCGGCTGTATCCGGACCGACCTTTGTGGCACACTACTCTTACTTACCTTCTCTTCTCTCCGCGCTTTAGATCAGGACGAGGAGGAAGGAGGGGATAACGGAAGTCATGCGAGTGCATGGGAGTCTCGGCGAGGGAAATGGCGTTCAAATGATGGGTGTAGTGGTATTCGGGCTCCACGTGCGGAAGCGTATGAGACTGCCATCAAAGGGGGGGTGTGTCTTGTTTTGGTTTGCGGAGGTGAGCGAAGTAGGGGTGTGTGACATTGAAACGACTTTGGGACGGGAGACCCGTGCGAGTAATCCGCGGCGTCATTTCGCAGAGTGCGCCTAGTAGAACGTCTCTGTTCGCGCGGGTCGCGACATTTTACACGTATAAGTCTTGTGTTTAGGAACTGGTCATTTGTACCGGTGTGTACAAATGACAAGGCATCATTATCTGTTAGTGCTCGTTACTACTATGTCTAACAAAGAAAAACAAGCCCTTAAATATGCACTTCTTTCTTTCATAGCGAGCGCCTCGTTCTGGCGGACTTGATGCCTTCAGGTGGTATGCGAGGGAATAATTGTCAGCTGCCAGCTCGTAATAATCAGATCGCGTGCTACGTGACGCCAATAGGCAGAAAAAAAGAGTGTTCCACACCAGCCGTCATGGCTACTAGAGGCGCCAGCTAACACTATCAGGTTTAAATGCACATGTATGCCTCATAAAGTGGACCACCGCTGTAGCTGAGTTGTTAGAGCATCGGACGCGTTATTGGAAGGTTGCAGGTTCGGTCCCTGCCAGCGGCAAGTTATCTTTTTTCTTCCACTTTTCTTTGTTCACATTTACGTTGCAGTTACTACTGATAACATCCCCTATACTTTCCGTGGAATCATTATCTGTTCTCATTAAGAAAAAGAGAGAGCACTTGTCACAACGCGTCTCCGCTAGAGCCTACGAACGCGACGACTCTGTGAAAAGAGTAAACACCATCTTTCAAGGTCAGGGCCCCCCTCGTGTTGTTAAAGGGCGGAAAGGGTAGGTGGCTCGTTTTGTTATTTCCGCCGTCTTTCGCGTGTGTATGCGTGTCTGCCACGCAAATGCGAATGTTTTTCGGTAGCAGCGCTGTGCTTTCACACAGGATGCGTCGGCCTATACGCACCTGTTCCCGCCGAATGATGGACGTTTGCGGAAGAGAAACACGTTAACTTCGCGTCGAAGGCTACAGCCTTGCGGCAACGCGCATTTTCATTGCCGATATGGCAGCCGGTCTGGCACGGGTGCCCATGTAAACGTAGATTTACCTGTAGAGCGCAAATGGCGCTAGCGCGTATCGCACCCGTAAATATTCATATTAATGAGAACTAATGAACAACGATACCAAGGAAAATATAGGGGATGTTATTCGTAGTAACTGTAATGTAAATGTGAAGAATAAAAAAGTGGACGAAAAGATAACTTGCCGCTTGCAGGTACCAAACCTGCGACCTTCGAATAACGCGTCCGATGCTCTACCAACTGAGCTACAGCGGCGGTCCACTTTATGGGGTATACTATATGTGCATTTAAACCTGAGAGTGCCAACGACGTACAAACTGTAATCGGGTGCGCTAGGAAATTCTCACTGCGAAGTTTCTAGTGCAGTTGTAAACTGCAGAGATGTGTCCATACAGACGGGGATAGTAAGATAGAATAATATCTGGGGTTTAACGTCCCAAAACCAACGATATGATTATGAAGGGTCGCCGCAGTGGACGGCTCCGGAAATTTCGACCACCTGGGGTTCTTTACCGTGCATCTAAGTACACGGGCTTCGAGCATTTTCGGCCTCCATCGAAAATGCAGCAGCCGCGGCCGGGATTCGATCCCGCGGCCTTCGGGTCAGCAGTCGAGCGCCATAACCACTAGACCACTGTGGCAGGGCGTATGGACGCGGAGAAAGAGCACATTCATTGCGGAATCTTCTCGTCTCCTTTAGTAATTTACGAATTACCCTGTTGGAAAGAACGTTTCTCAATTCACTACTAATCACCCACCTATCCAATGGTTCCTTTCAGTTCCTTTCGAAGGTTCCTTTCAGCTGCGGCCGCTTCTACGTAGGCCAGACGGGCCGTTGTATTAACCAGATGTTATTGGAACATAAGAGATCGCTAACCGGAGGATCACCTTCCAATATTTTTTAACATTGTCGAGGGTGTAAGCGCACGCCGAAATTCGATGAATGCGCAATTTTGTTCCGGCGTATAGGAATGACGAAACGCGTCTTATGATTGAGGCATGGCATATCGATAACAGTGGGAGCGCATGCGTGAGCCAACCGTCGATTAACTTGCACAAAGATGAAATCAAATGCCTTAACATTTTTATTTTGTTTCACTTAGACCCCCACGCGTACCGGATTGATCGCTTCGCCTATTGCACGGGCATGCGCAGAGAAGTTTTCGTGCCTTCTTTCTTTTCCGCCGTTGTAAGCGTCTTCAGTTGTTAGTCGGAATTTGTGGTGTCCTGACTTCCTTCTTGTGCCCGTGTTTGCACGCCTTGTCTTTTAAAATGAATACTCACCAACTAGCTCCGTTTTCGGTTATTCTAACCTATCCAACGATTGCACCTATCTTTGCAACGGTCCTCCATCAGATAAGCCGCTTCTTCGATCGAGCTCTGCCGCTGATCTGTCGGTCAATCGATGTATCCTCGCACTCGAAGAGAGGCTGCACACTCTTAACACGGTGCTCGAGCAGGCCAATGTCGCGGGGGTGCCACGTTATCGCCTCACGTAGGCTCGCGTGCAGCCTCCGTCGACGCTACGCGCTCGTGTGTTTGTCCTCTGGCGTCGGCAGTCGTGTAAAATGACACGCAACTCGCGCGTCACAGCTCGAGGTGCAATATCTGTGTTTGCTCAACCCAACTCATGACGTCTCTTGTGCGGCACGGCACGCGCGTCGTTTTCTGAAACTCGAAACTGACCCGAGAGCTGTGGCGTTCGTCCTTTTAGATACACTCGGCGACAACTTTTCTTGACAGCACTGGGGAACTCACAGAACCGAAGCGCACGCCTGCTACCGCGCCAAAGTATAGTACTTATATTTACTCGTAATTTTCTCGTTTGCCTCGCTGAAATAAATGCTGCTTTCTTTATTATGGGACTCAAACAGTTGCGGGCTGTCGTAGGTAAAATACAGTTATTGTTCACTTTGCAGAAATGCCTTCCTTTTTTTTTCCTCTCTTAGACAGCGCCACCTTTTCAGCACGCCCGTTTTCCAAAGTAAACATGGCGTGCATGACGAAATGGGTCAGTGTGCGGCCGCAAACGCACTGTTTAGTTCTCCAAGAAACATGTACTGGTAATACGGCACTAAAGTGTGCACTGAACCATTAATATGTTTCCCCCCATTCAAATTTTCGTGAATATAGTTTTTCTAAACGCGTTAACGTTGCGTGCGAGCAAAACCGAAATCAGCCTGCAAGCTGCCGCACTGCTTGCGGAGCAACATGAATGTGCGGAAGCCCCGCCTCCGCAGCCTTCGCTCCAATGTCACGATAAGTTGTCGCCGAGTATAGATAGCTGTGGCGCCTTGAAGCCTTTCTTACCGAATTAAAAAAAAAAAGCAAAACAAGCAAAGCAGGGTGCGGCTTCCTTTCCCACGGCCCGAACTTACGGACGTAGCTCTTGTTCTTTTTGTTGTTTTTTGTTTTTTTCTTTTTTCATAAGTGATAAGGAAAAGTGACGACTTCCGCTCGCCCCCCTCTTTTCCGTCTAATTTTACGCTGCTCGTCGTTCGGTCGGCGCCACGTCAGGCTGATATAAGAGGATATTGCGCACACCTTTGAGTCCGCACACCTCTGCGTTGCTGATAAGAGCTCCCGGAGTTTCCATACATGGCCGTGTGACACAGGTTTTTGTTATTTTTTTTTCTCCTTCTCTTTATAACCGCCCACGCTCTACTCTGAACGTATAGAAAAAAAGGATGCTACTCTTAGAAGCTCGCCTGTCGGGATTGAGAAGTGGTGCGTGAGAAGCGAGTCATACGTGCACGGTTAGTTGCATACACGTGCGTTTTCAGTTTCGGTGTGACAGCCATGCGCCTGTGTTTCCAAATAGAGATTGAAGATCGCGCGTCGCGAGCGGGTGAACTTTGCTCGTGTCTTCTTCGAGACAGTGGCGAACCGGCGATGCCTGCACTAACGATCTTCGACGCCAACCACTGGTCCAAGAAAGCAGCGAGGTATTGGTTATCCTTCCCTGTTTCACTCTTGTCTCGTCCACTTGTCGGAATCTGTGTAATGGCCTGTGTAGACGCACTAATGGCCACGTGATTGATGTAGGAGAATCTGTTACGAGGCCTGTTGGTACATTCTTGAAGGAACGAAAAAGCCAGCTTACGCGCGTAAACGAGAAGAAAAGACGACAGACACACGCTGGAACTAGCAACCGGTTTAATGAAAACGAGCACACAATGTTCCCAGGAAAGCCAAGCACGCATGCGTCGTGCTTATATAAAACACGTGTGATTCCCGAAGGAGAGAATGACATCAGTAACCACATTTTATGAATAAGCGATCGCTTTCTTTGATAGTGATAGCGAAGGTACACTAATGCATTTGTTCGAACCATGTTTCCAGATGAAAGGCACACAAATTGTTGGTAAGGGAACCACGCAGTACGAACGTGAAGTGATTGAAGCGTATCAAATCTGGACACATGGTTTCAACAGCGCGTGGATTCTAGACTAGGCGCCGTGCCCTCTCCTTATGAGCGAGGGGGGCGCGCAGCTTAGCCGCTCGCCCTCTCCCTCCATTGGGAAAGGGCGTGGCGTCGAGTCTACACGCGACGCGCTGCAACGCGTACGTATGGTCAGGTCTTTATACTAGTCACCCGCCAGCCGCGGGAATCTTTCGCGCCTCGGTTGTGGCCATTGTTCGGTGTCTCCGCGTCTTCGTGACGAGCGCGTACGCAAGTGTTTGCGCAGCGGGACATGTTTCGTCGCGTCTGTCGAGGCGTGGACTTGTGTCGCGCGTGGCACACCGGTTGTGCTGCGCTTATGCGTGGGGAGGCTGAGACGAGCTTAATGTAAACATTGTGTCACTTGATGTGAGAACTCATTTTGCGTCCCTATGACTGGACTTTCCCAATTTGAGTGCTGCTATGTGACTGGACGTTGTGTAGTGTTATTTTGCAGCCTATATGGTGTACGTGCGACTGCACCTTATGACAACTATAGTGTTATGTGGCGGGACTCCGTATTGTGTATTTCTTCGTGTTATTATGCGAATTGAATTATACGAACTAGCTGCCTAGCTTTGCTTTTCTTTATGAATTATGAAAAGATAACTTGCCGGCGGCAAGTTATCTTTTCGTCCACTTTCTTCACATTTACATTACAATTACTTCTAATAACATCTCCTACACATTCCTTGGCATCATTGTCTGTTAGTTCTCATTAATATTGTTATTAATTATAATCATTCTTGGGGTTTTACCTCCCAAAACCACGATATGATTATGAGGAACGCCGTAGTGGAGGGCTCCGGAAATGTTAAGCCATCTGATGTTCTTTGACGTGCACCCAAATCTAAGTACACGGGCCTCTAGCATTTCACCTTCATCGAAATGCGGCCGCCGTGACCTGATTTCGATGTCATCAATGCCAGCGTTTCACAGTTTGGAGTCAACGTCGGTAGAGGAATCTTTAACGATGCCACGATATCATAAGAACGCCCTTCCTTTAAAAAAAATAAATAAATAAACAGAAAAGGTGCCATGAAAGGCTAAAGTGCGCATAGAGACGGGAACGAAGGAAGATCACACAAGACAACAGCTGAACTGCAACTGATACTTTATTTTCTGACCGAGCAAACTTTTATGGACCCAAGAAGCCAATGACAGCACTCTTAGGCCAAGCACCAACAAAAAATAAAGATAGAAAACGACACTCATAATTCTTTGCTCACTGCCTAAGGCGTGTCATCGTTCAAAAAGTCTATCTCCTGGCTATTGTACCTTGATCGCTCTGGTGCCATCTGTGCTCTTTCGAGGAATCGTCATGCCTACGTGCCTCACAGAAATGCTCTCGACAACACGCGGCGCTTATTCGCAACACGTGACACCCTCCCCCCACCAAAAGACCTTCGCGCGAATGTCTTTCCTTCTTTCCTACGCGGCTGACCGAGCCGAGAAGATGCATATGGCAGGAGGCACTCGCGAGTTCATCTCCTCCTCCGTGACGTCATCGTCGTCTGACGTCACCTCGGCAGAGTTGCGCTCGTTTCATTTCGTTATCTCTGCATCCGTCTCCCTCGTGTATCTCCGTCACCCCTCGGACTTCTCGAGAAAGCGTCGAGCCCCTGCCTCGTTCCTTCCTGCATCTCGCAATCCGTACACCCTTCTTTCTCTCTCGTTGATCTATCACCCCCTCCGCAAGAGCGCATACGTGACTATATGCCACACGTCCACCAGACTTCATACGGCACGATAGTCGACACGGAGACCGCGTGTCACCTTACTTCGTCCTGTTCTGTTTTAACCGGCTTACTGTGGAGAGGTTGCTGTTTATAATACCTCGGCTACCCCATGTTTGTAGACAGCGGTAGGCGCCGTCGACATATTGAGGCACTTGTAGCGACGTCGTGGCGCGTAGGCTCCGCCACAGCGCGTCGGGGAGCCTCCCGCATGTTCGCGCGGGAGGCTCCCCGACGCGCAGTGCTTGGAGGCAGCTTTGCAGTTGCTGTGACATTTGTCACGGGATCATGGAGGGCGGTGGCGAGCTTTGGGCTGGGCGGAGTCCACGTGCCGCGACGTCGCTACAAGCGGCCCCCAGTATGTCGACGGCGCCTGCCGCTGTTTACAAACATGGAATAGCTCTATAAGTTCCGCAGCAATAAAAGGTAAAAAAAAATGTACTAAAAATAAAAAGTGAGCAGCTAAAAGACTTATAGCACATTGAAACAAGTTAAGATAACATGGTAATGTTCAATTTGCTCGCAGAAGTTCACATTGCAATAAAGCGTCTACACGCACAGATCTCTAGCTTTGCTCACAGTATATGGACATGGACTAACACATAATTCCGTGTATAGCAACACATAGCTGTTCATCACAAACGCGTATCTAGTCCGGTGGCCACTGAGAAGTCTTTCAGGAAGATGTTCGCCTTTTTCTGAAGATGCATTTCAGTCCACGGTCCAAGTAATTTCTGTAATGTGAGGGGGGCGCCTGTTCAAGCTTGCTGATTTCTTCTTTTTCATTCGCGCACTTGACGCACTCCAAAAGAATATGTCCAACATCCTTATCTTCGTGACCACTGTAGCATTCCGGTGAGCTGGATCGGTGTATTTTGTGCAGGAAGCTGTTTGTGTACCAACTAGCCCGCCTTTCGCCGCTTGACCGTAGGGGACTCTCGTTTCTATCGCAGCGTAGCGACGTCCCATTCTGTTCTTTGTCTCTGTACTGAATCTCAATAAGCGAGCGAATGAAGGCGTGCACCACAGTTCCCCTCTCTTCAGTGACGGTCTCTCCACTGCCAGGCTTTCATTACATTTCATTTCATTTATTGATTAATTTGCAACAATAATGTTGCGGGAGACCAGAGGAAAAAAGCCGATCAATCAGCTTGAGGGTGTCCTGGCCACCCTACATGTATGTCATTGTAAACGGCGGCTACAAACACATAAAAGTGCACGCATAATATACTGCCCATGGCTCATCTGCATGCAAGGAAGAAGCGTGTTTGCACAGGTAACGTAAAGGAACTTTCAAGAACTTTCCCTTTGACAAAGAACGAAAAGAATTAGACGACGATGTTTTCAAGGCAACTTTATGGTAAGAATATTGTGATGAACAGTCTCCGTAGTTCTCTAAGTTAGATTTGTGTAATGTTAAAAAGCTGTTCTTTACTAATTCTATTTAGCAATGTTGGTAGCGGTGTCTCTCCCTCAAAGGCACAAGCGCCTCGCTCCTTCCTCTTTCTTGTTAGTATGTATCTCACACACTTGCGCAAGTCTTGCAATGCGCTCGGAAGTGGGTCTGTGTGACAGTCTGACAGGGAGTGCGTGATGTGTTGTCTGCGGCATAGGCGTGCATGAAGGCGACTAAAGGGAAACACAAAGAAAGCACGCAGACAAACGTTCTAGAGCCCACCTGCTTTGCTTTGCCTGCCGCTGCAGTGTTCGCAGTGTAGTGTTATCGAGAACTGCCGCTGTTTCCACATCCGGTGACACCGCTCCACACAGCCTGCTTCTTGAAGCCCCAATTCTCCTTCCTTTCTCTTCACACCAAGACCTGCTCTTCCATCTGTGGGCTTCGCTCGGCTTTGTCCGTTCGTTTTTCTCGGTTTTCGTTTCGTCTGCCTGGCAGCGGTTAGGACGACATAGTGGCGACTGCGGCGCCGCGCTCTGTCTTGTTTCGCGTAACCGACCGTCGTGTGGCAAAGATAACACGCACACTGGTGTCATCATCTCAGGGGTCGCTGTTCTCTTTTACAGCGAAAGCTGTTATGAGATCACAACAAGGGTCGTTTCTGCGCCGTAGTTGTCCGCCGCCGCCGCCGCCGGTGTCCGTTACCAATATCGCACGAAATAAGAAAAAAACTAAATAAATAAAAAACACCTATGACCGAATGGGATTCGAACCCGGGTCTTCTGCGTGGCAGCCCAGCCCAGCCGCTGCTTGAAACTGCGGTGCAAACTGACCCTAGATAGGCTTCATGTCTGGTAAGGAATCGCGTTAACGTCTGTTGTTAAGCGTTTTAGAACAGTAAAGGAAGAACCAGGCGTCACACAAATCGAATTGCGTAACGAGTGGGTCGTTCAATGCTCCAACCCATTACAAAAGCCTGAGGCAAAATTCTTCATCGTCGTCAGCCACAGCATCAACATAGTGCACATAATGCGTTACAAGAGTGTAGCGGGTACCGCGCTTTTCTGAAGAATGAAGAATAATCTCATAGTAGACGCTTCCCCACTCCACAAAAATTATGGTGGTTTATGGCGTAGTGGGTACCATGCAAGTGTGGTTGTTGTAGTTGCCCCAAGAATGTTTAAAAAAGGCCCTAGAAAGGCCGCTCCCCCAGCTTTCGCTGTGGCTGTGCTGCGAGTTCCGCGCAGGCCTGGCGGTTTTTTGCTCACGGCGATCATTTCCCAATAACTCGTTTTGTTGGTGGTTCAACTATCGGTACCGAAAATATTGTGCGAAACAGCATGAACGGGAGGCCTCTTCGACAATTCACGCTAGTATGTAGACGCTAAAAAAAAAAGGTCATAGTAATAAAGCGACTAACAGAGAGTTTGGTGCAGCACGCTAACCGAACACTGAGATATATCACGAGACAGCGAGTTCCTATATTGTTTTATCAACGGCCTTCTGGTGTTCGCGCTGCTCGGTTTCTGTTCAGAGTGCGCCTCACTGATTACGTGCAGTGCAGAGGACGCTAGAGCTCGTGGGAGTCAGTCAGAAATGAGAACCCGCTACGGTCTCCAAAGAAAGAAAGAGAGCTCGGCTATTCAGCGTTATCAGTTCCTCCGCGGTAAAGCGTCGATTCATTCGCGTCTTGTTAAAAAAAAAAAGAAGAAGAAGAAGAAGAAGAATGGGGAGGAGCGAAGCGTGTAGGGAAGGGTGTTTCAGCTCCATGCAGTCTTCTTCTCCTTTCTTCTCTTCCTCCTCCTCCTCATCTTATTCTTCTTCGCTACAGGCCCGTCTTCAGTTCCCTACGACAAGTAGGGAAGGGTGTTTCAGCTCCACTAACGTCAAACCTGGGGAGGGGCGAAAAATGCAGTCTTCATTTGGCAGCTCATTGCAGATCATGCGGTTGTGTGCCCCACTTACAGAGAACCACTACCAAATATAGACACGTGGATCAGCGCACGCGTGAAATAGCCGAAGCCTTTTATATTATATCAAATAACAAGTGCATAAGCCATCCATCTATCACTCTTCTAGATGAAGAATATAACTACCTGTTAGACAAGACCTGAATCATGTTGCGTTTTAACACATGTGCACTTGCGCACAGTTTTGATGAATCATTGTTTCCTATATATGTTCTTCCTTTTTCCAAATAAATTTAGTTGTGAGTTCAGCGCTGTGTCCCTTCTCTGTCCGTATTTAACCCGTTGCGCTGTAAAATATTCCACGATGTTCTCCTTCTTCTCTACATGCCCGGCTTCAGTTCCCTACGGCATATAGGGAAGGGTGTTTCAGCTCCACTAACGTCAAACCTGGGGAGGGGCGAACCATGCAGTCTTCTTCTTCATCTTCCCTACATGCCCGGTTTCAGTTCCCTAAGGCACATAGGGAAGGGTGTTTCCAGCTCCACTGACGTCGTCAGCTATTTCTTGGGCTAACTGTTGCCTTCGTTTTTAGTGGGCCGGTGGCGAGTTGTGGGATTTACCCTGTTTTTGTGGAGCATACCCGTTTTTACGATGGACCGTGATTATATGTGACACACCGTGACGACATTAGACGCCGACAAGCCGAGACCCTAAGGCGCTTCGCACCTAAAAAAAAAAAAATTCTGTCCCACGCGACTTTTAAAGGAGCCCTTTTTTCTGTTTCTTCATTTTCATTGTTGGTTGGTTCAGGTGACTATAGTAGATTTAGTTGTATTGCATATAGTTAGTGTAAGGAAGTTGGGAAGCTAATGACGTACGTAAAATTTCTTTAAGCAATTTTCGACCTGTGTTAAGCCGGTATCCGGAAGGCGTTAATGACGTCGAATTAATCTTTTCTTAAATGTGACGTGCGTGGGTGTCAGAGAAGCCGGAACCTGGTTTGAGCAAGTTGGTACTGGTTTTTAACTCAGGAAGGTTTTTGGCGCAGTTTTAACGTGGACACATAACGCGAAAGAACAGGACTGTTCTTTTGTAGCGAGAGCTACATTGGTCGTATTCTCGCCGTTTCGCTGTGGCCAGTGGCCACACCGCGAGCTGAGCCGTCGCCTAGCAATCGCCGCAGCTAGCAGCGACGCTCGCCGCACAATCTGGCATGACGTCACAGGAGGAGCCGGTGAAACCGCGTTGCTACAACAGAGGAGGAGCCGGCGTTGCATCGTATATATAGAATGGGCGGCTCGGTGGGATTCGTCGGCAGATATGGAAAGTGGGTCGGAGAGACTGAAAGAAGCCAGGCTTCGTCGTCGGAGCGAAACCAAGAGGAGGCAGCGAGCCGAATCACATGGTCCGTCACAACTTCACGTCGTCCAACTGCGTTGTATCGGCGGCTAGGCGCGCCGCTCTCCGAGCTGCATCGCTCTGCCGTCTCTGTCCGATACGCCGAGCAATGGACCCTTCGCTACGCGCACCCAGGCATAACTGAGTTAAGCCGCAGCCAATCTTTTGCTTTATGTGTCCTCGTTCAAATTGCGCCAAAAAGTTTCCTCGGAAGAGCCACGCTTGCTCTTGGCGTTTTCTTTTTTTTTTTTTCTTTTTTGGTTTTGAGACGCGCGAAGCTTACTTATCCTCCAAAACTTTCACGCGCATCTCGCAAGGCTTCCTGACTCAGAGCGACTCTAAACAATTAACGCGCAACCGAGTTTTGCTTAGTGTCCCGCCTGCGAGCCTCTAAGCCTTAGAAGTTACCTGCTTGCTTCTTGTTCCACCGCGCATACACGTGTTTTTTTTTTTTTTTTTTTTTTTTTTTTTTTTTTTTTTTTTTTTTTTGCGTTGTTCGTGTCAGCGTATATCTCGCGTTCAATCTAGTTAACGGCGTTTATCGAAACTTTTGTCCGTCTACCTTAGATAATCCCTTTCGGTGCTAACGAAATGACTGCGCCTTGCGTTTACGTAAGGCGTTGATGTCGTTTTGTCTGTGCCTTTGGTATCTAGCAATATTCATGAGATCTAATGATCCCAAGGAAAGTATAGCGGATGTTATTAATAGTAAATGTAATGAAAATGTGAAGAAAGAAAAGTAGATGAAAAGATAACTTGCCACCGGCAGGGACCAAACCTGCGACCTTCGAATAACGCGTCCGACGCTCTACTAACTGAGGTACAGCAGAGGTCATCCCCCCCGTCCACTTTTTGTGGGGTATATATGTGCACTGACGTGGGGGTGTCAGTCAGCGCTGCTAATAGCCATGGCGACGAGTGTGGAACACTCTTCTTCTGCCTGTTGGCATCACGTAGCACGTGATCTTATTACGAGCTCGCAGCTGACCAATAATGCCTCGCATACTATACTTGAAGGCGTCAAGTCTCCCAGAACGAGACCCTCGCTATGAATGAAGGAAAGAAGTGGAAATCTAAGGGCTCGTTTTTTTCTTTGTTAGACACAATAATAATGAGAACTAATTAATGAGAACTATTATCAACTGTTATATCAAGAAGAACTATTAATGAGAACTTAGTTCTAATTAATATTGTCTGACAAAGAAAAGAAGAGCTCTTATATTTCCCCTTCTTGGTATCAAGCAGTATTTCTTCTTTTTTACGCGTGAATAAAACGGAAAGTTTTCTTTTTCGGGGAGGACAGCGGCGTAGCCAGGGGTTGGTTTGTGATGTTCCGCACGGGTGACCGGAACCAACCGGCTTGGCGCCGCCGAACACAGGTCAGCTGCAGCTCTCGTCACGTAGCGTACTTAACAATGCGATCGGAACGCCGGGTTGACGTGGGTGTGTTGCTCATGCGTCGACACCGTCCGCCAGACGTCAAACAATTATCTCGCAACCTCGACGTCAGCGCTGTGACGTCGGGACACCGGTGACGCTGCCCGGCGTGGCCGGCACTAACAAGGTTTCGAAAACCGATACGCTGTGCACGCACGAGAGATTTTCGTCGCAGCTGAACTTTCTCTCGTGTTTTTGTTAGAACCGAGGATACGTTTCTCATTCCAGCGAATCGCTAATCGCCGCCACAAGTGCCTGCCAGTGAGGTTTTTGACCTATGCTGTGCTAGCGTCGAAAGCGGTCTTCGACAGAGCGGCTACACCCAGCTATGATTTCGCGTCTTCTCACATAATAACAATTGGTGGGGTTTAAAGGTGCCCTAAACCACACTGAGTTCAAAGGCGAGGCAGTAGTTACTTTCTCGCCTTCACTGCCCTTCCTACAAGCGCTATTTCCTCCCTCGCCTCTTATTTCTTCATAAAACACGTGGAATGCCAGCACTAAGCGTTGAGCCAATCAGGATCTCGCGTTTTTCGACTACATGCTGTTACTTCCGCTTGCACAGTCGAAAACGTAGAAAACGAAGCGAAATCAGTTTATCGCGCACGATAGTCATGCGACACAAGGCAGAAACAGGGCATGCGGCGGCATGGCAAAGCAGAGTAGGCGACAATTCGCAACAGGTATCTCTCGTATATCGACCAATCGAGGGTTTCTTTCATGCTGACGTCACGTGAACAAACTGCTGGCGTCACGAATGTTGCCGCAAAGACGCGGAATGCTGGGATAGAATAAGGCGCTCGTTCTTCGTATTTTCAGAGGTTGTTTAGGGGCGCTGTAACGTCCCAAAATCTCGACATGATTATGAGGGACGCCTCAGTGGAGTACACCGGAAATTTCGACCACCCGGGCTTCTTCAACGTGCACCTAAATCTAAGTACACGGGGCTCAGGCGTTTTCGCCTCCACCGAAAATGCGGCCGCCGCTGTCGGCATTCGATCCCGCGGCCTTCGGGTGAACAGTCGAGCACCATAACCACTAGACCACCGTGGTGGATAGCGTTTCCTCACAGTCGCTGAATTTTAGAAGTGAAAGTCGCAGAACGCTTTCTTCTGGAAAAAGTTCAGCGTTTCCTCACAGTCACTGAACTTTTTCCGGAAAGAGGCGTTTTGCGTCTTTCACTGCTGTTCCGTGAAGGCGCGATTTCGGCGGAGTGACTCTAGACGTTTGGGAGCGCTCGATAATAGTCACCTTGTTGTCTATAATGTGTTAGGACCACAGTTATAACAAATGGTTTTCGAGAGTCCTCTCCTTGATTTGCAAGAATCGTTTACGAAAATCCTCCACTTGAAAATCTAGTGGACGATTTGAATGAAAAAATATCCCCTTCAGCGGTGGTGGCGACGTTTGCGTACGCAACTTTTATATCAATCAATCAATCAATCAATCAATCAATCAATCAATCAATCAATCAATCAATCAATCAATCAATCAATCAAATCTTTATTTCCAACATTTTACAATCTGTTGGGGGTCCTTCAGGCGAAAAGCTGTTGTAAACAGCTTGAAGGTGCCTGAAGGCTCTTTATGCTAGTTGTGTCAACTTGTGGACAAAGGAGAACAAGCTACATGGCTCATTCGATGAATTTAACCTTCTGCATAGTCAATATGGCTTGACTTAATCTCAGTGTGCTGCGTATGACTGTAGCCCACCACTTTGTCGGAAGGCACTACGATGTTTGACGGGTCGTTCGACGTGCCGCGTTCGAAACCCAACGTGAAAAGTATTACTTTTCTTTTCTCGAAGTGAATGCAACCAAAAACTAATTGCACACATATTTGGAGCCGGTGATTTCATTCTTTCTATGTCAAAATGGAGCATGACTGTCTCCAGAATAAGGAAATATTTAATTTCATGCTAATTACAATTAATTACCGAAACTCGCACAAAACAGCACATTACTCCATTTTCTTTCTTCGAGTGTAATATTGAGTGCCTTGGAATTATGGTATGTGAATTTGACACATTCGTAGACAGTGAATCATAATTCGCGCCTGAAGGGGCTATTTCTTTTTTTTATTTGTGAGGGAAGAGGGTGTGCTTATCGTTATAGATAGGGTTCGTTTTCCGGTCACTCCGAAAATAGCAACGTAATAAGACTTGCTCCCTGTGATGGTGGTGGTGGTGGTGGTTGTGATGTTGCAACAGGCGGGGTTAGCCTGGCCTAAATGTGACTCCGGGAGATTGCATAGAGTAAGCGTAACTCGCGTATCTACGAAGCGTAATCTAGCAACGTTTATCTTCATTTCACGGTGCTACCTTCGGCCGACTCTTTTCATTGAGGCTTTGGTGTCACAGATCCGGAATCGCAGTGGTATACGTTCGTGCGCCAGTGCACGCATTTCCTGCGCAGGTGCGTACGCGAAAGAGACGGTCACATACGCGACAGAGCCATTAGTTCTCATTAAGGTCGCGTGTCGGTGTGCCCGACGCTGCCAAGTTCGCGTCACGTGTCCCGATTCCCGACACGCCTTTCGCACCGAGTTATCCTGGCAGCGTTTCCCACGATAGTTCTTGCGAAGTGAAACGACGCCCTGCATAGACGAACGCAGAGGAATGACCCAAGGACGCAAAACGGACAAGGAACTTGCGCACTAACAACTTTTATTTTATTTATTCGCTTTCGCTCGTCACATATCTATCCGTGGAAAATAAAAGGTGACGTGCGCAGTGACACAAAAAAGGTGTGAAGTATCAACACGGAAGTGTGACGCAAAAGCTCCAGTGAGCACGTGCCTTCAATACATATCGAGCAATCCATCGAAGTGTGCCAAACCACTCGTTTAAAAACTTTACAGTGACTAAATGCTGCATCTAGCGCAACCGAGGTTGCGCTAGACGCAGCATTTAGTCATCCAGCATTAAGCCATCATTTGATAACTATTAGCCAACGCTGGCCAACATTAGACGTCATTTAGTCAAGATTGTCCACATTACAGCGAACAACATCTGGTATTAATTTTCATTTTGGCAACGCTAATTTAGATTAACCGGTGCTAACCGCTACTTGTAGTGCGTGCGCAAATGCAGTAGATATGCTAGTTGTCTGCGAGAAAGTACGGTAAACCAGGACACACGTCACCGTTCACCGCTCTGCGCTACCTCCAGGCTCGACCGACCTAATTGATCACTTTAACTTAGTTTCCTTTAATCCTTGCGTTCGCCGTTTGTTTTGAGTTGTACAAATTTCCGCGGGTATTGCGCTGGCCTTGAGAGTTGCTGCGAATTAACGCTGCATTTAATCTGAAAGAAAGCTTTGGAAGTGAGGCGAGCGATTAAACTGCAAACTCGAGACAGGGTGCTTAACACCGCACCGCGCATCGCGCTAGGTCATCCGCTCAGTCCATCTGCTCACTGTTGTCTACACCAAATGGCCAAGAACTCTCCCATAGGCATAGGCGTGCGCACCCGAGAGGGGGGGCAGGGGCACAAAATCTGCCTCATACATTAACTTCGTAGAGATGGTGGGTGCTGCGATGAACCTTTGCACCCCCCCCCCCCTCTCGAAGTGGAACCCTGCGCACGCTTATGCCCATGGGTACTCTACGCTGATGAATGCCGTACGGTTAGAGGCCTGTCGTTCTGATCATCGCTGGCTTGAGCTCTGGCCCCTAGCTGAACAGAAGAGTTGCAGTGTGAGATAGAAGGAAACACATTGTCTTATTCTCCAGGCCTATGTACACACAGCGGCACTGGCACAACTCACACGGGGAACTGACAGCCTGCTGCCGGCAAACGTCGCCTCTCATTGCTCTGGATTCGATCAGCGAGGATCGATATATCCCGTGTCCAATTGGCGAAAATAGCCTCGGGGATTTCGCCCCCACCCTGTTTTCTCCTTTCCCATTTCCGACCCCGTTTTCGTGTCATTGCTCTTTAGCACTCTTTCCGCTCTCGTACGCTTCGTTCATTGCTGTCGACGTGGCCCTTGTCTTTTGCCACTGTGCTCACATTCGACTTTCTCTACGATAGCGACGAAGGCGATATCGAAGTTTCTACGGCGAAACCTCGTTTAACATCTATTACATTCGCATGCTTTTAAGAGAGTGTGTGTGTGTGTGTGTGTGTGTGTGTGTGTGTGGGTGTGGGTGTGTGTGTGTGTGTGTGTGTGTGTGTGTGTGTGTGTGTGTGTGTGTGTGTGTGTGTGTGTGTGTGTGTGTGTGTGTTAACCTGTTAACCTGCCTTCCTTCCGCGTACCATCTTTTTCTCTCTCTATCTATCGACCTAGTGTGTTGCTTATTTAACCTTTTTCTTGGCGCTATAATGATAATAGAGACCCGAATGCTCCCCCCTCCTCACCTTTTTCTTTTTTTTACATTCCTGCGTTACGTTTGTGGTTTTCACTACGCTTTTATTTCCCCTTCCCTTTGCCCTTAGTGTTGAGTAGCAAACCAGAGTTTTAGAACCTCTCTGCATTTCCCTCAGCTTTCTATCTCGCGCGCGTGCGTGCGCAAAGCGTATGTGGTCAGCCCGCTTTACTTGCAATACGGAAGTCTATACTACAAACATTTATATTTCAGGAGTGTACCAGAATGACGTCAAGGAGATCTTGTTATCGCACCGAAATTGTTGTTCTGCGCGCAATAAACCTTACCGCAAGATATTTTCTTCAAAATCTAATCAATCATTCTTAATAGCCCTGTGTCGATATCATTACGTACTCAGGGTTGCCCATTTACGCAGCTGTAGTTCTTATCTTTTCTTGGGATGCACATGTGTGCTGTCGGCGGCATTCGAACGCAATGCCGTTCCATCGCGCGGAATCGCAGAGGTCGGTCTTCGTTTCCAACACCGAAGAGGAAATAGTCCCATCCCCCGAACAACCACTCCTGAATCGCCCAGGGCGACGTGCTCTCGAAACACGCCGGGGGGGCAGCAATGCTCTACATATATTCGCCGAACGTGAGCATCCATCGCGTTCACGAAAGTAGGCGCCCGGATGCCTTTCCCACGCGAATGGGAAAGAATCCGGAACTTTCGTGTTTGTCTTTTGTGTAAGCGCCTAAAGCAGAGAACTAAGCTTTTATTCCTTTGATTGTATGCGCTGTATAGCTCGGCCAATCTGTTTTACTGGTGTTCGTTCGTGTCTCCCAAGACTCTAGCAAGAGCCTTCTTCGCTTCCGTTCCGAAGCAGAGCGTCATTTGTCATTCAAGCTGCAACATTTCGTTAAGTGCTTTGTACACTAGTGTCCTATATTGGTATGCATCATATGTGTGTTTGTCTGTATCTATCTATCTATCTATCTATCTATCTATCTATCTATCTATCTATCTATCTATCTATCTATCTATCTATCTATCTATCTATCTATCTATCTATCTATCTATCTATCTATCTATCTATCTATCACACTGTGTGTTTGTGTTTGTGTGCGTGTCTGTGTGTGTGTGTGTGTGCGTGCGTGCGTGCGTGCGTGCGTGCGTGCGTGTGCGTGTGTGTGTGTGTGTGTGTGTGTGTGTGTGTGTGTGTGTGTGTGTGTGTGTGTGTGTGTGTGTGTGTGTGTGTGTGTGTGTGTGTGTGTGTGTGTGTGTGTGTGTGTGTGTGTGTGTGTGTGTGTGTGTGTCGAGTGACAGATGATTTGATTTCCTGGCCGAGAGACGTTCGCAGCAATTACCATTTTCTCACGTCCGTTCATAATAAGAGTGTGTCTTGCGTGAACAAATCGGGGTACCTTCTTACACCTAGGTTGTTTCGTTAACTCTGCCATACATGCGCGCATGTGTTGACAATTGGCCGTGGCTCTGTAGTGACTGTTTTGGGGGGTCCTGGTGACTTCGTTGTTTAGTGTATAGATTATCGCGAAGCTGATGCTGGACGCTGGTTTAGTGGAGTGTATGCGGATGTCGTATTTTTCTCAGCAAATCCACGGTTGGAAGTTAGCGCCAGTCTTGCGTTCTCGTCTCGTATATATATATAGCACGCTTGAAAGTTCAAATTATGTCGACTTTTTAACTATACGGTAATGAGATTTGTAGATGCACCGCCTTCTTGAATACCGCTTTATCCATCGAATCTCCGGGCGTGATTACTTGGTGCTGTGCACGTACAAGCTGATAATCTGTGTCCTTGAAGATCTAGATCGCCATCTATAGTTGCTTCCACCTTCGCTGATCGGCGTAGTTCATCCATTCAGTGAACAAGCGAACGCGAACAAATATAATTGATTTGCGACGGGTGATGGTGGGAACTGTAGCAGCTGTCTGCGGAAGAGCGGACACGGCGATTCTTCATGGATCGAGCATAAAAGCTAGTTGAGTTCGTTCTTATTTGTTGCCTCTTCTTTCTGCTCTTCCGTAGCGCATGTTGTGAGGTCGGAGGAAAAAAACAAATAGCTCCTGTCAGTGCGTGGATACTCGGACGGTGAAGAAAGCGGAAGTGCAATTAATGATCCCGGCAGGCTATCTTTCTACAACGTAGGCGTCTGTTTCTCGTGCAGTGTGCGCGGTGAATTCCACCGCACCAATGTTTAATCCATCGTGCATAAGGCATGAGAAACAAGGATTTTTATACACTGGCTTCACAAACCGGAGAGAAGGGCAAAGGAAAAAAAAGAAACGAAGAGAAAGAGAGGCGAAGCATGTAGAGAAAGGTGTTTCAGCTCCACTAACGTGAAACCTGGGGAGGGGCAAAGCATGCAATGTTTTGAGAGAGATTTCTTTGATGAGGCGCAAGTGGTGCCAAGCCTGAAACCGGGCATGTAGGGAAGGGTGTTCCCGCTCCACCAACGTTGCCGGATAACTGCGTCGGAAACGCAGCTTACCCTAAGGTGGTTCTTCTTCTTCTTCTTCTTGTCTGCACGCCCGGTTTCACTTCCCTGTGGCACGTAGGGAAGGGTGTTTCAGCTCCACTAACGTCGTCGGCTATTTGTCGGGCTAACTGTTGCCTTCTTCATTTTTAGTGGACCGGTTGCGAGTAGTGGGATTTCACCCATTGTGGCGCATACCCGTTTTTATGATGGACCGTGACTACATGACACACCGTGACGACAGGAAACGCTGACAAGCCTAGCCCCTAAGGTGCTTCGTACCTAAAAACAATAATAATAACCAAGCGTCAGAAGGTGTGCAGCCGCCATTACGTATTCCTTCACTGCGCCTGTTTCAGCAGTCGTTCCCGCCACGAAAATACAAAAACACCATTGATAAACTCTCCTCGCTTCCGCAGTTTCGAACTCGCATGCGGAGACCATCGAAGCTTCCTCGACGTAACGAGGCGCGATTATGTGCAGCATTTTGCGAGTTCTGTGTTAATTTATACCCGCTTAATCGCTTTGATAATGACCTTTAAGATAATCTTTCCGTTGCGAAACACGTGTAAGTTCGCGTTGTCTCTGTTACTGTTTTAATTGCGTCGCTGAACGAGCCACTAAGTACTTTTCTTGAACCTGTACTGTTGCGACGCTCTTTGAGGAACCACCGACCGGCCGGCTATGGAAAGTGTGCGCGTATTCTTACGCGCAGAACCGGTTTTACGATGAGGCTTTCGTAGGTATACAAGAGTGGACTGTTTTCCCTACTTAAGCTGACCCCGCCTCGGCAAGAGAGCAGGCTGCGGAATCATCATCGATGCAAGAATATAATGAGTCTGAGGAGAACTTTTGAAAAAAAAATTTTTTTTGAAGCGATAGCTGCTGCCCAGGCATTAAGGCCCGCACTAATTAGTCATCGAGGATTCGCTTATTAAATTTGTAAATGGGAGGCTCATTAAGAACTTTTCAGGAGTGACGTGCTCCCGCTCGAGGAGAAATATTGATATGTTTCATTTTCCTTTATTTTGTTGGACTTATAGCGGCAATACTATACTCTAAGACAAAGAAGAGTCATTTGACTCTTTTTTGAGAGTTCTGGCTAGCTACGTGTATGACTCTCTTTAAAGAGGCAATTCAACTCTCTCTGAGGGTCATTATTCTTTTGAGAGTCTTGCGACCCACATGAGAATTAACGTGCCTCTTTAAAGAGAGTCATATATGTGGCTATATATAGTCAGGCGGACTACCGTAAAGGAGTCACACGACTCTTTTTTCCTCAAAGTGTAGTCATACACTTGATTCGAAAACACGTCGCGCTTCATTTTGTTCAACCCCCTTTATTTTCTTTGCTTCTTTTTTTTTTTTATTGAAATGATGAATAGGAAAATTTGGTGCATTCGTGGAGGCACTGGCTACTCCTTCTTGATTGGCTGACGAAATATGCAATAAAAAGATAATAACAAAGGCACAAAATGTTATACAGTAGAGCACAACATGTGCAAATACAGTATACAATCGAACAGCACGTGAGTCACAAGTCATCATCATCATCATCATCCTCCTGACTGCACGCAAAGGCCTCTTCCCATGTTCCGCCAATCAACTCGGTCCTGTGCTTGGTGCTGCCACGTTGTACCTGCAAACTTCTTAATCTCACCTGCCGACCTAATTTTCTGTCTCGCCTTCGCGCGTTTGCCTTCTCTTGGAATCCAGTCAGTTACCCTTAATGACCAGAGGTGTCCTGCCTACGCACTACGTACCCTGCCCATGTCCATGTTTCTTGATTTCAACTATGATGTCCCTAACACCCGCTTGTTCCCTGACCCACTCTTCTCTCTTCCGGTCTCTTAGTTAGGTAACACCTATGATTTTATTTTTCATTGCTGGCTGCGTCGTCCTCAATTTAGGTTGAACCCTCTTTGTAAGCCTCCAGGTTTCTGCTCCGTAGGTAGGAGTCACAAGTAGTCGAGCACAATTTCACGTCGGTAAGATAAGTTCCGCATGTACACGTCTGAACTCAAATATTCTGTATGGCTTGACATACACCTGAAAACGCACTAAGACAAATAATTACTCATAACATGAGACACATGATCGCAACGTTGTACAATCCTGAACCTATACCAAGACTAACGATACACATTCGCTTTCTGTATGAAGCATGCGTTATTATTTCCATAAAATATTTCTTTCTTCGAGAAGAAGAACAACAAAACTTTATTTTACGGGAATGGGTAGAAAAAGGGGAAATCAGGAGCATGTCCTTTGTTGGGGCCCCAAGTCCCGAGCCCCACTGGCTTGCGCCGCTCGCCTCAGAAGCGCTAATTTCAACTCTGGGTCCGAGCTGGCAAGTTGTGCCTCCCACTGCTCCGAACTGCTTACAATGTTGTTGCTTAGCAATGATTTTAAATTCTCCGGCTTTCGGCCACACTTCCAAGAGATGTGGTATATAGTTGGCAAACCGCCGCACCACGGACAAGCGTCACGGTACAACGTATGGATATGACCATGGTCTTAATTAGGCTTTCGTAGGTACAAAAAGGTCTTCTATCTAAAAGCAACGAACTTGCTCGTAATACGTTTCGTGCTGAATCATGTTGAGGCGAAAGCCTCAGATGCCTCATCAAACGCGAAAATTGACCGCTGGCGTCCGGCGTCGGCGGCGTCCGGCGTCGGCGGCGTCGGCGTCCAGCGGGGTCGGGGATGAGTGATGAAAAAAAAAGAACATCACGTGATGAGGTCGCCGTATAACGTCGTCACGACGTCACAGATCGCCGAAATTTCTGACTTCATCATGACGTCGCGTGACGTCATTACATAACATCGTACCTCGGTCAAAGATTGGCCGATCACAGAGGCAGTGCAAAACCAGGTGAGGTGCCTCCGATCGCAGAGGCAATGGAAAACCACATTAGGTGCAGAAAGCCTTCTGTGGGTGGCGGTGCAGGATGATTACATCGACTTAGAAGAAAAAAGAAGATGGCTTACGCCTTCGAGTCGTCTAGGGTTAATGCATAAGGTACCCTGAGAGTATTTTTTTAACACGAAAGTGCTTTATGCCGGGGTCCGCCAAGACTTCAGAGATGTATTTCCGTCACGGAAATGACGTCGAAAAAATGCACATGATCAGATGGCAACGAAACACTTCGAAGAAAAAAAAAACCTTCCGTCAGCTGTAGTCGAACCTACGACCGCTCGCTTCGCGACAACAGGGGCCGCTACCCACTGCGCCATGGTCACACACTCTAGGGTCCTCTACAAACGCGGTTTTCCTTTTTAGGGAACAAACCTTTTCTGAAAATAAACGCTCTGCAGAGTGACGTCACGTAGTTCCTGACATAGGCCCCAAATCCATTTGAATAATTCACGCGAAGGCGAACGTCGTATTCTCATATCGGAATCTGCGATGGGCTCCGTTGCTCAGATAACAAACAAGTGGGTATACGTGCTTTTTTGGGGGGGGGAGGGTGCCTATATATGTTTACTGCCGGATCGGCCATTCACGTTCGTTCTTTTTCCTGTCTGATCCTCGAAAGCCTGTTTCAAAGCGTTCGACCTTTTCCGCAAGTGCGCACCCTCGTTCTCCGTGACATCTTCGGCTGCCGTTCTAACCTTTGAGGTCTCCTTTGTTGTTGGTCCTGCGAAAGCAATGAGATGCGTACCTACCTTTTTTTTCTGTTTTTTTTTTTTGTCCGTACGTAACCACAAGGTGTTGTCTTTAGCCATTTAGATTATTCGTCTTCTGTCGCAGAAGCGTGAATTTGGCCTCTATAGTGTGCATGTCGGTCTTTTATTCCACCGATATGGCAATTGTTATATCAGGAACCGCATGTTATTAAAATAAATCCACTTCGCTGGACCCAGAGTTGCCAGTGCCGCTAATAATACGCGGATTAAGCTTCTTCTTCTTTTTCTTTTTTTTTTTCACGCAGTCGCTTGTAGAATTTTTCAGTCTTTTGCAGCGGTTTTTGGGGCTTATTTGCATTTTTCAAGCAAATATAGTTATTTTAGTGGTCATCGCGTTCACCAATAGCACATTTGTCGTTCGCTAACGGAGTATTTGTCGATGACTTCGAGTAGTTGAGTGTTGAAGTCAAACATACGTTGGCAGAAGCAACAAGCAACGTTTATCATGCACTGGCAAACGTGCACTCCACCGAATGGAGACTTCCTCGGAGAGAATGTTAAAAAGTAAATATAGGCTTTCGTTCATAGTTGCGCATATTTTTGCTGTACAGAATAATTAAGTGAATTTTTCAACTCCCCTTCGTATTTGAGTGACATTTTTATTACAATTAATCTATTTTCAAATATTTGAAGATTCATTAAACTTTCGCTTCTTTTGGGCTTCTTCGCGAAAGTCGCGCCGCTTTTTGGGGGCTTATTTAGTGATGATTATTTGCTTGTCAGCATCTGGCAACTCTGGCCGGGCCTCATAATTAAACGGTGGTTCTGATATTTAAGGGGCCATAACACGGTCACCGAACAATTTGTGGTTTTCAGCGAAAAATAGAAGTAGAGGGTTTATTGTGCCTAAACGTATATGAAATGTACACTACAAAAGATTATAAACAAGTGCTAGAGTTTGCCGGCTACAAACCGCGCTCACCGTCGGCGACCGCCATTTTGCCATGGCGTGTACGTGTGACGTCATGCGCTGCATGGAGCGGAGCGGTCGTCTTCAACCAAAGTTTCCGCCGCTGAAAATCGTCCAGTTTAAGTGTCAAACCGAAAAAAGCTAAAATATCTAGATTTCACGCGCAGCTGGCCACGGAACTATATCGTTCGGTAGAATGGAGACGCTCACACGGCTATCTGCTTGTTACGTCACGGTTCGCGTGTGCGCCAGGGTTGCCCGACTCTCAGGCCGCTCTCGTGTACGTATGGTTAGGGCCTAACGCTCTTTAGAGAGACAACTTGACTTTCCTTAGGAGAGTCGTGCGTCCCGCGCCTCTCCTAGAGAGAGTCAAGTTGTCTCTCTAAAGAGCGTCACAGACGTGAGAGTCGCATAGGTAGCAAGAAAGACTCCTTTTTTTGTTTCATAGGGTGTATGCCGGGACAGGTCGCCAGCCGCCCCTGACAAACGCGGTGGCCGCGGTGCGCTCTCTTGGTCGCGCATGCGGGGGAAACCACACGCAGACGCTCTGAGATTTACGCACACGTCGCGCGGGTCAGACTGCAGCACGAAGCTGTTTGCAGAATGCCTCGTGACCCCAGGCGTAGTAAAGGGCACAGCGGCCAACTCGGTCTATCGATCCGCCATGTGTCTCCCACTTACGAAATCTCTCTTGATCCGTCCGTTTATCTTTTTTTTTTCGGTGTGGTCACGAAATCCAATAAAGCACGAGGAATGCCTACAAGTCACTGCGAATATATGCAAGCCACGATTTCGTCATCGCGATACGCTGGGGCATATGGTACCAATGGCATAGCAAAAAGAGAGTGGGGTGTTCACCCCCCCTCCCCCCCCCCCCCCCTGCCCGAAATATTTAAATTTTGCATGTGTACACGTACACACACATATACACGTACACATACAAATGCACGCACGAACGCATATAAAGTATAATTGAATCCCCCCCCCCCCCCCCCCCCGCCACCCGGAAAAATTTCTGGCTGTTCCATTGTATGATACCGAACGCGTTCTCTTTTTTCTGCCTCTTTTCTTTATATATATATATATATATATATATATATATATATATATATATATATATATATATATATATATATATATATATATATATATATATATTGGTAGAGAACGTTTGTTCGGCTTCGCTGCTGTAGCCTTGCTTGCATATCAAGCGCGCTCTGACGTGCCGATCACGGGTTCGGCCGATACACTTTTTCTTTTTTACAGGCTTAATCGCATTTGGTAGTGCTCTGTCCTAATTCCTTTTTTTTTTCTTTTTTGCTCCTTCCCACCACGCAACACCCAGCTCTCTAATCGTTCCCTATACAGCGGCCCCTTCGTAAATCGGCAACATGTATACAGTAAAAGCGGGCGCCCGTTATAATGTCAGCAGCTGGCTTGATCATTAACACAGACGTGTTTGGCCAGCACATAAGAACAAGAACAAAGCGACAGAGAAAGCTTATATCCTTTACGAGACACCGTGACGTTATGTGACAGCAGTGGATGCCCGTGTTGACGCATGGACCGCGGCGAAATATGAGGCTTTACGTGCAAATGAAGGAGAGACAAATCTGCTATCTTATCATCCGCGTTTCTTCTGTGTTCCGCTTTCATAACGCATATTTTTCTAAGTGCGGAGCTCTTTAGGGGGGCCGGGCTGCCGTATTCTGTCGTATGCCGTGATCGTATGCTGTCGTCGTCGCTAGGCGTGACTCAGGCAAAACCACATATAGCATAGCCAGCTGTAGCATATTGAGCGAGCGGTCGCGCCGATGAAGTCTCCTTCCTCTTGTTGTTCGAGCGCCTTGATGATGATATTAAGTGCGGAGCACTTTAGGAGCCCGGGCTGTCGTATGCTGTCGTACGCCGTCGTCGCTTGGCGTAACGCAGGCAAAACCAATTATAAAAATAGAAAAAAAAATGAAGAAGCAAGCCAGAAATAGAAAGAGGGAAGGAAATGAAAAAGAAAGGAAGAAAAATAGAAATAAAGAGAAAAAGACAGAGAAACTGGGAAAGAGGAAGAAAAGAAAGAGAGGAGGAGAGAAAGAGAAAAACAAAGAGAAACAAAGAAGGCTGCCCAGCTCCGCACTTCCTTCAGGCTTGGCACCACTAGGGCGAAGCTGCCTTAATTTTTGTTTATTTATTGAAATGATGTAAAGGAGAGGTTGCCGCCTCTATTGTGGCACCGACTACCTCTTGTCGCTTAGCTACATAAATACAAAGAAAAAGAAAAAAAATGGCACAGAATATGTCATACATTAGAACGCCAGATGTGAAAACACGGCACGACATGCAGTCGCAAAAATCTGAGCATGTGCGCAAAATGAGCTCAGCTGCGCGTATGTAAAGTCAAATGTTTGTACCACTTGTAAATACGCGGCAAAACACAGAAGACGAATAATTAACCATTACTTAGAAGACACGATCACAACATCACACGATCCTGAAGCGCATAACATTTGTGACATTCGTTTGGTCTTTAGAATAAACTGGTGTTTAATGTTTCCATAAAATGTTCCCTTTAAAAACATTTCCTAAGCGACGAGCGTTGATAACACGTATTATTGCTGTCATATAGTGCGCACTTTTTGCGTTGTTTTAAGCTGTACTTCACGATTAATAACGTGTTCATGAGCCGTTGTAATGCGTACTTCTTTTACTGTAACGGTCTATAACAGTGCCGTGATATTCATTGTTATCATTATAACGTACAGTCGGCCAAATCTTTAACTATCCCGCGCAGCGGCGACTTTTCTGTGTGTCAGCGCCCCGTGATGGAACGAAGTGCCGAAAAATTGTTTCGTGGGCATTTGGTATGTGGGCATACACTTACCCTCACCATTTTTGTAACCTAATTCAGTCATACGGCGAAGATACACAGAAAAGATCGCCGCTCGCGAAGGATAGCTAAAGATTTGGGCGACTGTACATTTATCTCGTTATAATGGGTGTTCTTATCACCATACTGCGTGTACTTTGCATGTCGTCTTGAACCCAGGTTTATCTGGCTGCGCGGCTTATTAAAATGTTTTTGTTGCACAGTTCTTTGATCCGTGTTTTCATTTCTTTTTTTCTTTCTGTATTCTTCTACCGGCGACGATCCGGTTGTTTACGAAGTGTAACTTGCTTTTTTCTTGCTGAAGGTTTCACTTTTTTTTTTTACGTTTCTCAATCACTCGGTGTTAGCACGTCAGCAGAGTGTAAAAGAACCAAATTTGTTTTCCTACCGGCGCGGCCGCTCTTAAGAGGCTTGCCGGCTTCCCTGAACATCCGTTCTATAGCAAATAAAGCTGTGCAGTATTTTCGAACGTGGGCCATACTCTTGTTCAAGGTTTTTTTTTTTTTTTTTTTTTCTGTAATTCAAAGTGGAGTGCCTTGCCCTGCAAGAGACGCTGACGCTGTCGTGTTTTTTCCAAGAAAGGGGCCCCCGAACGAACAGGCTTTCTGCTTTCCTGCATCACGCGCAGGTGCCCATATTAATAAAGCCAGATCTCTATATTAAAAAGTATGTTTGCGTTTCTCTGTAGACGATGTATTTGCGACTCTGAACCTCTCGGCGTGCCAGCGGGCCAGAGCTGGTCTGCCAGTGTAGTAGCTCGTTCGTAGTTGCATCGACCGGACCAAGATTAAAAAGCGTTGTTGCTGCACTCACGACCCATGTACAAATAACTCGTCACTGTGCTTGAATGAAGGAGATGAATTTTGAGAGCTCGTTTGTTTCTTTACACAACCTTAATGAAAAACAGCATATAATGAAGCCAGGGGAGGTGTAGGGAACGTTAATTGCACTGTTTTTAAGTGTATTCTAGTAATTGTGATATTGATGTGAAGAAAGTAGTTTGGAAGGGTTGACACATGGACAAGTCGGTGTGTTGTCTCGTCCCTTTTCAAACCTTCTATGCGATGTTAACATTTCGAAGTGAAGAAAGTGAAGTGGTAACAAAGGACCGAATCTGCAAACTTCGGATCCGGAGGTTGCAGCTTCGCTCCTTGCCGGCGGCAAGTTGTCATTTCGGCCACTTTACTTTCTCGACATATATATATATATATATATATATATATATATATATATATATGTATATATATCAATTCAATTTATTTCCATAGGAAGGGAGGATGGCCCGAACGAAAAGTGGTAATTTTGACTTGACGAACATTCGGGCCCCCTGTACAAGGCATACAGCAAAGAGACAAATGATACACACATGTACATATAGCGTATGCCATATCACAGGTAGTACAGATAATCTGCATGTCGAAGTTAAAGAATAATTTTATGATCGCTACATACACGAAAAAGAAAATAAATACAAATGTAACTTTGAAACATGACAAACAATTCGTGAAAGTGTGCGTCATAATATTTAAAGTTATGTATCTGTGTTACATCAGTATAGGTAATAAAGCATTTGATGTCAGTATTTTATTACAAACCAATTGCGTACATTCTTTTTGGTGAGGTTAGTAATATAAATCAATCAGTCAATCAATGATCAATTAGTACAATACACTTAAGACAGTACATGTAACGTCCCCTATACCTGCCTTGGCTTCATTATCTGCTGGTTTTCATTAAGATCGTCACTATTATACAGCACAAAAAAAAAAAGATAGCTGCGGCAATAAAGAATCACAACAATAGCGGCATTACTTCTACAGTGCTGACGGTCTTTGCAAGGTTTGATTTTTTTTTTTTTCACGCATGACGCGCTTCTTTCGATTAATCACATCTGAGATTCATAAAGGACGGCGATTAGTGCCGCTAGACAACATTCCGGGCATATACTAGAGGACGCTCTCATTCGGATCGTCTTGGCTAATGACGTCTTCATGAAATGCTTTCTCTTTCCATCACTCTTCGCTGCGTCATCAATTTTTTATCTTTCACTGAAGAGAACAGGGCCGTTAGGAGAAATGCGCTCGGTAACAACTCTTGCATCCGAACAGAAATTACACACGGTTCATACTTCATGGCCTGTCTGCAAAGCATTTATTTTAATCAATCAAGGACTTGCCTTGGCGGCGCTTGACAATTTCGCTAAGTTCCTCCCACTTCAGACACAACATTGTGCGCACATCTCTCGTGTAATTACCGCCAAGTTGGAATGTTTCACCTTTTGCCTGCCTCTCTCTCAGTCTTGTTTAGCTTTCTTTTTTCTTTATACTTTTTTTTTTTGGCGACACCATGTCCTTGTACTTTTCTCTCTCACGCTCGAAAGAATGTGTGTTCCAGTCGTTTGGGTGCATTCCAGTGACACTGTCATCACGACCTTAATTGTTAGAAAGCGTAAACACGACAAAATGAGAATGAAGCTCGAAACCCGTGTCGACGCGCTCTTGCTTGGCGGTTTCTGTCTCGACTCCACCAGTGCCGGATCCAGAGGGGGGGTGGTATGGGCGATCGTCCCCACCTCCCCCCCCCCCCCCCTCCAAAAAGAAAAAAAAACGGCTGAGTGAGCACCCTCACCCCTTTCCTTCAGTGCCTGTCGTCTACCTCCTATCACCAGTTAGGACAAATCAACGGGAAGAATTCTTGTGTAGAGGCTAGTTGGAACGTACGGGATGCCAAAGGTAGCCCTGCAAACGTGAAAACACGGAAAACAGGGAACGACACAGACGAAGCGCATCTAACAAGATTGAAAAAAAAAGGGGGGGGGGGGGGGGGGACATACAAATGGGAGAGCACTTCGGGCAAACCGCGCATGAGCCAACATGAGTGCCAACTATGTAGAAAACTATGTTCCCACCCCCCTTCTTTAGTCTTTTCATTTCATTAAATCAGTTGTTAGATGCGCTTCGTCTGCGTCATCCCTGTTTTCCGTGTTTTCAACTTTGCAGAGATACCTTTAGCATCCGAATGAGTGGGACCACTGCGAGCACAAATGAACAGTATTTATGCTGTGATGGGGTTCTTACGGTGATAGTAACTACTAAAAACAAGAGCCACTATCCCCACCCCACCCCCCCTTCTTATCGGTTTTACTTCAAGTGACCCCCCCCCCCCCCCCCTAAAATTAGTGGCTGGATCCGCCCCTGGACTCCCCGGGTATCTCTGTAACGCAGCCCCACTGTATGTTCACACCCTCCTCTCCGTAACGACGTGTCTTCCGTGCTGCGCTTAATTTGCGTAATTACTATAAAAGGACCTCCGCCTGCGACAATGCAGGATTGTCGTGTCCGATTCTCCACATACAAGGCTTTATCGTCGCACTTGGCGCGATCGTTTTCGCACTCACTAGTGAAATCGCGGCTTGCACAATCGTCCATGCCATCGCAGCCGCTTTCCCGCTTTTGTGTTCGTTTTAAGTGCGGAGCACTTTATGGGGGCCTGGCTGTTGTATGCTGCCGTCGTCGCTTGGCGTAATGCTCCATGTTTAGCACATTGAGCGCGCGCTAGCGCCAAGGAGAAGTCTTCTTCCTCTTGTTCTTCGAGCGCCTTGATTGTGATCACTCATCATCAGCAGCAAAAAAAAAAAAAAAAAAAAACCAGTGCGCTTGGCGTAACGCAGACAAAACCACGTATAAAATTTGAAAAAAAAAAAAAAAGAAAAGGAACCAAGCGCAAAATAGAAAAAGAGAAAAGGGAAAAAAAATAGGAACTAGAAAGAGCGAGAAAGAGAGAGAAATAGATAAGCAGACTGGAAGAAATAAAGAGAAAGCAAAAGACAGAAAAAAAAACGGAAAAGGAGAAAAAGATAGAAAGAAAGAAAGGAGGAAAGAAAGAGGAAACCAAAGAGAAACGAAGGAGGCTGCCCAGCTCCGCACTTCCTTCAGGCTTGGCACCCCTAGTGCGAAGCTGCGTTAAATTTTCGATACTGAGCTGTGCTGGCAGTGTCACGAGTCCTTCAACACAATATGTTTGGCTCTCGCCGTCGTCCACCCCGGACAAACCGTCTCGTTTTATTCGCGCTTCACAGATAGCTCAACAAGGTGACAACCTGGGCTGGTTGGTCATTCACGTGAGAAATCTTTTTCAGAACGCAAAACATAAATGAAATGCCCACAAGCGCGCTCGTCTTGTCACATTCATTGGGCGCGTTAAGGAAGAACGCTACGAACTCCAGAGGAACGCGCTCAAGTGCGATACCATCTGAGCTTATCTTAACGGCGATTTCCGGCGACTGCTTTCGGGGGCACGAAAGCGGTACATAGCGAATGTTATGTTGCTTCCGCGTCCGCCGCGGTGGAGCAGTGGTTATGGTGCTCGGATGTAGGCCCGAAGGTCGCGGGATTCGATACCGGCCGCGGCGGTCGCATTTCGATGGAGGCGAAATGGCAGAGGCCCGTGTACCGTGCGATGTCAGTGCACGTTAAAGCACCCCCGATAGTCGAAATTTCCGGCGCCCTCCACTACGGCGCGTTTCTCATAATCATATGGTGGTTTTGGGACGTAAGACCTCAGGTATTATTAATATATGTTGCTCCCGCGGTTGGAACTAGTGGGAAAGGAGAACGCACTTCATTGGAGGAGAGAGTCGGCAACACGTCATTCTTCCGGAAGGCGTAGCAGGCGCGAGCTCTCGTGCAGGCTCTCGTGCAAGCGCTCCGTAACCACGCACCGGAAGTCGCACTTTAAGCGTTAATTTTACAAGAGCTCACTCCGCCGGCTAGAGCGCGCTCGAGTTCCTTAACTTAACGCGCCCATCGCTTTAATTTTCTTGCCAACTAAGGTTTTCCTTTGTATGAACGAGTGATTAACAGCTCACCTAACTGCTCTCTATGCAGAGCCTCCGCATCTTCACCTTAAGCGGTGCTGAGGCACACGTATCCTTGATTAAAGCGACAGGTGGCGCGTATCTTAACGACGTCTTATTATTCGAGGGCATCGCCGAGATCAGCGCCCACCTTCTGACCCAGCGGCGCGGAAGCGAGAACACCGCGACTCGCGTAATTGAGACAGAACACTTCGCCCTTAATACCTTCACCTTCCGGAACAGCTTCGCGCCCGTATACAGTCTCCGGTCTCGCGCCACGAACGATCCAAACCTGCCGCGTGCCGCATTCTTTTCTTCGATGCTTAATTACGAAAGGTGCTCGGTTTCGGCAAGCTCGGGGTGCCTCGTTCGCGTTATATAGGCCTCGTTGCTAGACGTGAATATAACCTGCTCCATCCTCCGGGGACGCCCACCCACGCAAGCTCTATCTCTATCAACTGGTACCTGATTGGTACCTGATTGGGGGGGGAGGGGGGGTTCGGAGACGGGACTTTATTACTTACTGAAGGCCTTGGCTAAGTTTCGAAAAACAGCTATTTTCATTACAACACATGTAACAGCGCGCAAAACTGGAAAGGACGACAGAGACAGAGTGACCAACTAGCCCAGCAAGCAACCATCCTTATTTTCATTACTTATCTTCGGTAAGACATCCCCCCTCCATGAGAATTTCGGAGGGGGAGGGGGGGCGTGCTCTTAGGTCAACCCCCCCCCCCCCCCCCCCCTGGCTACGGGCCTGACTCTATATGACAGGGATGCGCCTAGTAGTACTTATATGGTAAATCAGTTCTGCAAAAGCCCGCAAGATCGAGGAAATACATGAATAATAATAATAATAATAATAATAATAATAATAATAATAATAATAATAATAATAACAATAATAATAATAATAATAATAATAATAATAGTTATAATAATAGTAATAATAATAATAATAATAATAATAATAATAGTTATAATAATAGTAATAATAATAATAATAATAATAATAATAGTTATAATAATAGTAATAATAATAATAATAATAATAATAATAATTGTTGGGGTTTAACGTGCCAAAACCACGATATGATTATGACAGACGCCGTAATGGAAGGCTCCGGAAATTTCGACCATCTGGTGTCCTTTAACTTGCACTGACCATTTCGCCTGCACCGAAATGCGGCCGCCGCGGCCGGAATCGAACCCGCGACCTTTGGTTCAGCAGGAGGAAATACGTGAAAGGGGAAAAAGTTGCCATCCGCTCGTTTCGACAGTGAAGCGACGAAGGAAGTACATGACAATTTCTGAGAAAGAGATCCTTCTCAGTTGACGCAAACTTCGACCTGATCCGGGATTCGAACGCGGGACCAACGGTGTTCTGTTGGACTCGCTCTACCTCCTGAGTTCACAGGATCTGCGAATCTCCTGATTAGCTGAGATAGAGCGACCGCGCCTGAGGTTCGCGTTTGGGTCGGGTTCGAATCCCCGGCGAGGACGAAATTTCGTTAAACTGCAGGAAGCCCTCTTTTTGAGAAATCCTCATGAATTCCTTTGCTAGCTTCGAGCTACGAGCGAGTGGATGGCGATTTCTCATTTTAAAGCACGTAGGTGTATTCAATTGTGTTCGAGCGTTCGTTCTTGTACCGCCCCTCAGTGAAAGGCTGTTCGTTATGCATGCGGATATACCAACTGACCATACAGTCAGTGATAGTCCTTTCTATGCTCGGCGACAACTTACCTTAACATTGGAGCGAAGGTTACGGAGGCGGGGCTTGCGCACATTCGTGTTGCTCCGCGAGTAGTACGGCAGCTTGAGGCTGATTTCGGTTTTGCTCGCTCGCATCGTTAACACGTTTAGAACATTGTATACACGAAAATGTAAATGGGAGAAACTCTTCGATGGTTCAATGTACATTTTAGTGCTATATTACGAGTGTATTTTTCTTGGAGAACTAAACAGCGCGTTTGCCGCTGCAGCCTGACCCTCTACATCATGGACGCCGTGTTTACTTTGGAAAACGGGCGTGCTGGAAAGGTGGTGCTACCTGAGAAATGGAAAGAAAAGGAAGGCAGTCTTGCGAAGCGATCAATAACTGTATTTCACCTACGACTTCCCGTAACTGTTTGAGTCTCGTAATAAATAAAGCGGCATTTATTTCAGCAAAGCAAATGAGAAGGTTATCGGTAGACTTCAGTATACTATATTTTGTCGCGGTAGCAGGCATGCGCTTCGGTTCGGCAACTTCCGCAGTGCTGTCAAGAAAAGTTGTCGCTTGAGTTGCACGGTTACATAGAATGTCCTGTTTCCAGATCATTCTATCGATCCGACCACTACGCGAACAAAGAGGGCGCGCGACACACGGGTGAGTGCCTCGACACGCCGCAGGGCTGCAGAATCGCTGTTTTGCTGGGCCTTGCTGGGTTATACCGAGAGGCGCGTTTGACGATCGTTAGTTACCGCACGTGCGTATCGGTCTTGGGCGTGCCGCTCACGTCTCGGAACGGAGTCTCGCTTCATCGCGCCGCGTACGGGTCTATGACGAGGAACACCAGCTCGTAAACACAGTGCAGACTCTGGGACATGACTGGAAGGGACGCAGCAAACGAACCAGACGTGGTTCGCCGATCATCTCACGCGAGCACGAAATCAAGACCGCCACTGCATTCGCGCCTTGTTCAGCGGACTTTTCTTCCTTTGGGAGTCTCCGGAAACGGAAGTAACTGCTAGGGCCCTTTCTTCAATGCACGGAGACGTGAAGACGTGCCTCGTTTCCGTTCCTTGGTCCGTTGACCCGCACACTTCTTTCCGCTTCCGGTCTCCCTTGAATGCGTGCGTGCGTGCGTGTGTGTGTGTGTGTGTGGGGGGGGGGGGGGGGGGGGAAGGGGTGGGGTGTACTGGAGCACGCTGAGACGGCATCGGTTCTTCTTTTTCTCTTTTCTCGTGTGCGCACCAGAGGCCCTTCATCCATTTGTAGTATGCCGTTCTTGTCATTTGTAGTACAACCTTGACATAGCCTCTTCACTGAGTTTTGAAGCTTGAAAACTAGCACTGACAGTGGGCGTTGTCTTTGTCGTTTTGTTGAATTTTACGCTCCTTCCGGTAACTAGCTTGAAACATTGTTTTTTGGACGAGCTTTTTGACATCGTTATTTTCTACCCTAACGGATCTTATCTGTCCACTCGTCAACCTAAGCTTCGTCACAACTTTCGTATCGCTAGCACTAGCTCCCCGTGATAAGTTGTTGTCCCTCTGATAAGGAGCTGTCGCTATAAGCTTCGTCGTCAGTTTTCACAACCATTTCCTGGCCTGCCGATTAAGTCACCAAGCAAACTAGGAACTTATCACCTAAATTTTCCACTACGCTTTATCGAGAAATTTGGGAATCGCCATCGCGTTGTATTTTACGCTGAATCCGGCTTCCGGCTTTGTCGCTTTCTCCCTTTATTTGGAGCTTACAAATCACATTTCCAATCAGCGTGTTTTGTAAATGACTCAGCTTGTTCGCACACCTTCGAATAACGCGTCCGATGCTCGGACCTGTTATTCGAAGGTCGAAGGTTCGGTCCCTGCCGGCGGCAAGTTGTCTTTTTCGGCCACTTTACTTTCTTCACATCTATATCATAATTACTACAAATGACACCCCCTATACTTTCCTTGGCGTTCTTGTCTGTTAGTTCTCATTAATATCGGTCCGCAAGAAAGTTCTCCCGCACTTATCTTCGGCGCTCGCTGTTCTTCGGGCACGCCAATATGTGAGCAGCGTAATAAGAAAGACAAAACATTTCCTTCGTGTGAAAGGGACGAGCTAGTAGTACATGAACTGTCCGCCGTAATTTCTGCGCTTCGTCTGTGTCGTCCCTGTTTTTCGTGTTCTCAACCTCGCAGCGCTGCCTTTTCCTACAGTAATTTCTAGCCCGGAACTATAACCGTTCGCATGACATGTCCCTCGTACATCCGATAATGGCTTTTGCTACGACCGAAGCCTCCTCCGTCAAGCCCCGATCGAAGCTGGGCTTTCTCGTGTCTCCTTCGTCCCACACGTCCCCCCTTATTGTTGCTTCCGTAGCACGTCGTTTCTGTATATTAACCCCGACAGAGGCGACGATTGCTGCTGTCGTACGGATCGGTGTTCGAGATATTTCCACGAGTGCGCTGTCAGCGTACAACGTCCCTGAAGGCGACGTAACTATACGCGCGTTCTTCACTGTATCTAGAAGTTTGGCTGTTTTGCAATTTGGCGATCCGTCATAATGAGTGAAAACGCGGACAAGGATGTACAGTTTCAGAGAGAGAGAACAACTTTTATTGGGAATGCCTGCAGAATCGATGAGGCTCCCTGCACGCAGGGAGGACGAGCTTTCATCGCGACGCGGCCTTTACGTCAGTCTCGTGCGTTGTGCTCCTCGAGGTCTTTCAACGGAAAAAGATTTCCGCCTTCGGCAAACATTGGTGCGTGCATGAGCAGGACTATTAAGGCGACAGCCTTTAATGTCTCATACTCTCGTCCGTCCGTCCCTCCGTCCGTGCCCTGGAACGGTGCCAGCTGTGGCCTCGCCCCCCTCGCACTCTCTCAGCAATCACGTGATTGCTGAGAGAGTGTAAAAACGAAAAAAAAAAGAAAAAAAGACATGGCTTAGTCAGTCGAATGGCCACAGGCTTTCACCGAACACACTTTGGAATTTACAAAGTGTCCTTCAATTTTTTTCTTTATTCGCGGACGCGGTCGACTGCTGCGCTTCGGTTGGCGGGGTGGAGCCTCTCCGTAATTAAGTTTTTTATCTGACGATATAGATTGTGGACAATCTAAGATTGTGAACTAAGCTCCCGTTCTGGGTGCCGAAACGTCAATACATTTTTATTCTGTCGTGGTCGGCGTCCTCGTCTATTTATTCAACGATTCTTCCCGACCAGACTGGTGTCCGTCGAAGCCTCGATTTAATCAAAATCTGCGAGGCCGCGTAAGCGAGCTAGAAATGTAGGTGTTCTTCCCGGTGTTTACCGCAATTTGTCCGGTCCCGGTTTGCTTCAATTTGTCTGAAGCGGTGTTTCGCGGCTTTTGCGGAAACCACCCAACCTTCAGCAATGACATGTAGAAGACGTGCGTTCTTCTCGGCGCCGTTCCAAATACCGCGCGTTTCCTTCGATGAGTAGCCATCATACTCGCTCCCGCGTCCTCGCCATAAACACACACACACACACACACACACACACACACACACACGCACACACGCACACGCACACACACACACACACACACACGCGCGCGCGCGCGCACACACACACAAGACGAAAAAAAAATTAAGGCAGCTTCGCCCTAGTGGTGCCAAGCCTGAAGGAAGTGCGGAGCTGGGCAGCCTTCTTTGTTTCTCTCCGCTTTTCTCTTTCTTTCCTGCTCTCTTTCTTTCTTGTTCTCTTTTGAAGTTTTTTTTCTGTTTTTTTTCCTCTTTATTTCTATTTATTTCTATTTTCTTCCTATTTTTCCTTTCTATCTCTCTCTTTCTATTTCTCGCTCGCTTCCTATTTCAATTTTTATACGTGGTTTGTGCTGTCGTGTTTCCCTAGCAATACTGTAATGTGCGCACTTAATATCATCATCCAGGCGCTCGAAGAACAAGAGGAAGAAGACTTCGCATTGGCGCGAGCGCGATCTCAATACGGTACAGCTGGGTATGCCACATGTGCTTTTGCCTGCGTTACGACAGCATACGTTCACGCCATACGCAGCCCGGCCCCCTAAAGTGATCCGCACTTCAAGAAAAAAAGAAAAAAGAAAAGAAAATGAGGGATGCCGTAGGTGCGGCAGATTATGAGATTGTCTTAGCCGCCAAGTTTTTTTTTTTCTTTTTTTTTCTTTTTGCTCGCGTGTTTGTTGTTTTCTAACTCCGAGTGCCGAAGGAGGCCGGTCGATCGAAAGGGCGGGCGGGAGAAGCTTGGTGGTGTGGACGCGCCATATGTCACGGCCGGCTTGCCCGTCGCAGGTCCGCGATATCTCGCTCCGTTTTTCGTTTTTATTGTTATTTATTTTCGGCGGAAAGGAGTAATCCTCGGCTGAAAAGGAGGGGCGGTCGGCACAGGGTCCGGCATCGAGCCAGCCGGTCGATCGCGGCGCGCAAACCCTCACCGCGTTTGTGCGCGCCACCAGTTCGGGGCTGTGATTTCGCGATAAGCGCTTTGACGCTCCGCATTAAAGAAACCGTGCATGGTCGCACAGGCTTGCACAAGAGGGGCGGGAAGGGGGAGGGGGGGGGGGGGGGTCGCCGCGCCCCATGATTAGAGCGTTTTAGTCTGTCCGGTATTCCGGTAACGCAAAGGCGTAGCGTCATACCGAATACCGTGTACCGTACCTGCTAACACGTCAGGTGGTGCCGTGTATGGAGGAGAAACAACAACTAACAAACACGTGGCGATTTTAAGGGCTCGTTTATCTTTGTTAGACACAATATTAATGAGAACTAACAGACAAAAATGCCAAGGAAGGTATAGGGGATGTTATTAGTAGTAAAGGTAATGTAAATGTGAGGAAAGAAAAGTGGACGAAAAGGTAACTTTCCGCGGGCAGGGACCAAACCTCCCACCGGACGCGTTATTCGAAGGTCGCAGGTTCGGTGCCTGCCAGCGGCAAGTTATCTTTTCGTCCACTTTTCTTTCTTCCCATTTACATTACCTTTACTACTAATAACATTCCCTATACTTTCCTTGGCATCATTGTCTGTTAGTTCTCATTAACTAACAAACACGTAATCTATATCCTCCGAGATCCCAGGAGCGCCAATCGCTAAGCCTAAAGCATCGATTATGCGAGTATGTCTCTTGAAAACGTTGCCGAAACGACACAAATACTTTCCTGCCGAAACTTTAGGACATTAATCTAAAGCAAATTTCATTTCGTTTCAATCAATCGATAGCGGTCCTGGACGCATCACTCCAGCCTTGCAGCACTTAGAAAAGCATGGTCCATAATGAGGAGCCCCTATAATTCGCATATAGTGCATCATAAAAACTGATTCCTCACTCGTTTTCAGTCCTTTTATCGAACCTGCAGCACCTCGTTAAACGATTGCGGCTAGCCTTTTCTTTCTTTTCATGACCCGCATTTTAAGCCCTCCCGGGTTAAACTGTCGCGAACCGCGCGGACATGCTTCTAGGATAAACGTCGATTCCCAAACCCGAGCGATTCTTTTGCGGTCTTCCTTTGCGCCAACTTCCACGCAGGCATTCAGCGGAATAGCAGCGAGGATGTGCAGCTGCATAATATGTATGCCTTGACCGCCATGGACCGTCTCACGAAACATACCAGTGTACTACACTCGGCGACAACTTTTCTTGACAGCACTGTGGAAGCTACAGAACCGAAGCGCATGCCTGTTACCGCGTCAAAAAATAGTACTTAAGTTTACTGATCATTTTATCATTTCACTTGATCTATGCCGCTTTATTTATTATGAGACTCAAACAGTTGCGGGAAGTCGTAGGTAAAATAATACAGTTATTGTTCATTTTGCAAGAATGCCTTCCTTTTCTTTCCATTTCTTGGACAGCACCTCCTTTTCAGCGCAGCCGTTTTCCAAAGTAAACATGGCGTCCATGTCCATGACGTAGTGGATCAGTGTGCGCCCGCAAACGCGCTGTTTTGTTCTCGAATATACTCTTAATATGACACTAAAATGTAGAATGAACCATCGAAATGTTTCTCCCATTCACATGTTTGGTGTATGTGTTTTTCTGCTAACAGTTCGAGCGAGCGAAACCGAAATCGGCCGCAAGCTGCCGTACTACTTGCGGAGCAACACGAATGTGCGGAAGCCCCGCCTTCGTAGCCTTCGCTCCAATGCCACGATAAGTTGTCGCCGAGTGGACACGCGTGGGCGATAGGAAATCCCATTGCGCCGTTGGTGTGTATCTTGTCCCCACGGGGCGACTCGCTGCGACTTCTCCGATGTGATTGGCATATACACAGTACAGCACTCGCGCTCGCCACCGTGTACATGACACTTTCCCTCCCCGCATGCTTCTTTCCCGCCCTGGCGACGAGCGCGAAGTCGGTCGGCAACACAGGTAAAGTCGGTGACACTTGCGACACTTGTCACATCCACTCACGGCTCGCGAGGGACCCCTTTCTGTTATCTAAGGGCCTGACCACACGTACGCGTTACAGAGCGTCAGCGCGTGGCGTGTAGACTCGGCGCCGTGCCCTCTCCCTACGAAGGGAGAGAGTGAGCGGCTACACGAATCTGCATGCCCTCTGTCTCTATAGGGAGAGGGTGCGTCGCGTAGGTGTTGTGGGAGCGGTCACCGCTACGTTGGTTGGGGAGTGTCTAGAAACACGGCTCGTCTTCGCTTTTGTTTTCGGTCGATTGGGGAAACGAGACGTAGGTGTCGGTAACTAATGCGTAGGCTAAGAACACGTTCTCTCCTCTGCTTTCTTTGTTTCTTTATTCGCGATAAACGGAACTACTAAACGCGTCGGTCGGGTAATGTGCCTCCAGTCGTGATTTAATGGAACGCCCACAACAAACCCTCTGCTAGGCCCAAATTCGGCTCGGCTTGCGCGTTCGCTGTCGAACGAAGGGTCATCAATTAATGGGGCAGTAAAAATAAGACGGGGCAACATTTTATTACAGTGCGTGGGACGAGGTGTTTCTGCAGTCTTTGTTTTCCTCGCCAGAGCTGCGCGCACAGAGCGGAGCCCATCAACAGCTGCGCTTGCGTCGCCGCTTTGGCGTTCTTCGACGTGGCGTGTCGTTGTATTTTATTTAGGTAATGTGAGCACTTTACCTATGTAGTATACAAAGCGCATGCTGGTTGAAGCAACAGAGTAAACTAGTTTACACCTTTAATGGGGTTTTGCCGTGTCTATAACTAACACCCTTACACCTTTGAAGAGGGTATTTTCACGTACCAAAACACCCATATCATTGGGTGTTTCCAAGGGCCTAACACTCATATAAGGGGGGTGTTTCCAATGGCCTAGACAACTTTATCACTGAAAAAACGTGAAAAATAAAATCTTCATGTCAGGGAACATGCAATTGCAGATGACAGCCGCATAGAATGTGCACGCACGCGCCAAACCGTACACAACAGAGCGTATTGTAAAGTACCCCATGGACATATTGTTCGTGCTGCACAGCCTTACACTGACCATCTGGTATATATAGCCATAGTATCTTAAGAGGACGTTCAGTGCCGGTGGGGATATTCCTGTTCCGTATAAATGAACATTAAAGATTAAGAGAATAAGCGTAAATTTCTGGTATATTTGCAGATAGCCCTCAAAAAAGACAATGTTTTAATCTAAACTCGCCTAATAACCAACGACTTTTTAATTGGCAGGTCCCAGTTATAATCTGGCACGCTGTGGTATGGGCGATGGGTATTTCGATAACGCACGACACCCTTAACTCCTAAAGGGTATTTTAGTTAGAACATCACCTTTTAAGGCTATTTTGCGAACGAAAACACCCTTACACCCTAATTTTTGCATATTTTGGTTAGGCCTTAAGGGTGCAAAGTGGTTTACAGTGCATCGCTCTCGGTGCCCAATAAATCTTCATTCCCGATGAGCACTGTTAACCTGCTGCAGGATAACATGAATTTGCAACGGGACCAACTGTGGGCGGGGGGCGGTAAAACGAGACGCCACTAAGACTTTCGCCTTTTAGTCGTCTTAGCAGTATACTGTAAGTGACACTGGGAATTATTTTCCAGTGCACTTCAGGAAAGAAAATTCATTCGCAAATTTTGTACTTTGCTCAACTCTTCAGAGTTTCATCTCCGCGCCCTCATCGGTTTCATCTTGTTGTCAAGTCTCATGCCGTCAATGGTGTAAGGTTTCGAGTGTTCGCTTTTTAATGCCACGGCGCTTCTGCCGTTAAAGCAGCGCTGTCCCCTCGACATTCTTTTGTATTACTCCTGAAACGTGTGGCGGCACGTATTGCTTGCCGCAAATGCCGCGATATGCGTCGTAGTTAACGAAGCTCCTTCGCTCGTGCGCTGAGATTTACAAGAAAATCTTTCGAATGGGCGTACAGCCACGTAAGCGTTGTAAGCGCAAATATAACCTGCTCGCTGAAGGAGCGTCAGATTCATGTTAAAAGACCGGGCGCGCTAGTGACAACCGGGAAAAAACGTGAACCCACTACTGCGCAACCAAGAACACTTTGCACTTGAGAAGCGTGCGAACTTGATTATAACTTGCTGTTGGGCGAGTTGCCGTTGGGGAGTATAACATCGTTTTTTCGGCGCCAAGAAACACGAACACATGAGAGGAGACAGGACAGGTGCTATAAGAGAAGACAAGCGCCTGTCACGTCTTTCGTCTTTCTTAGCGCGAAAATCACGATGTTGTGCGAACTTGAGCTTGTTCATGCATATTTATAGTATAAACAGCGCGATACAACGATGACGAGAAAGACCGAACCGGACTAGCGCTGTCTACCTACAACTTCGTTTATATTTGCAGTACGAATATAGCCGCTGTGTAAACGATCGCTTGCGTGAACATTCTAACAAAATTGGCACTAAAACAGGTAGCGATTCTGCAATACATTGTGCCGAATGTGGTTGCACCCCAAGCTTCCACCAGACGCGCATCGTACGCCGGTACCGAGATAACAACGCCCGCGAAATACATGAAGCCTTCGCCATCCATGTTGCAGGTCATTCATGTATCAGCTCCCCATCTATCACACTAACAGACCAAGAGATTAACTATCTCCGCAGTTGAGTGTTCGATCCACGCTATCAGGATATGTGCGCATGTGCTAGGAAAATCTTCTCCCCCCCCCCCCCCCTCCGGTTTTTCCCCTTTCCAGAGTGCGTATATATTTGTACTGCAAAAATAAACGCAGGTGTTGGTAGTCAGCGCTGGTCATGTTTGGTTTTTCTCGTCTTTGTTGCATCACGCTTTTTTTCCTCTATAAACACATTGCATTCCTCATATTGTGAAATTCCTTCTGACTTTCCTGTTGTCCAACATCGTTTTACGTTGCATAGAGTCTTTTCCTCTGCTTCTTCGTAAATCAAAGGAAATTCATGTAATACGTAGTCACCGACTGTCAAAAGATGTCAACGTCACCCCTTGTCAGCCGAAAGCCGGCTTGCAGAGGTCGGGGCAGCGTTGCAGCGAACGTATAATTATAGTCTTTTATTCTGCAGTCCCAAAAGCCGATCCCCTTTTAAAAGCGAAGAATGATGCGCCTGAAATTTCAGTGACTGGGAAAGACGAAATTAATTTGACACCTTCTCGGAAGTGTTCACTTTTGTGTATATATGCATGGAAGATGTCATTATGTCAAAGTTCTCCTAGAAACGCTCTAAAACGAAAAAAAAAAAAAGAGGGGATACTTTAGAAATGACATTGTGTTTAATAGCAGCGGCCTTCTTTTTTAAATTCGAAACTGCGTTCGAGAATGACCGTCGCTTCCGACGCTGTCGTCTATGGCAGGTTGATGTCATTCGGTGTTGATAATAAAATTTGTGCACAACACTGAACACCAATAAAGTTGACACTGAACACCAACAGGCACAGGACATGTTCTCATATTAGGTGCGAAGCACCTTAGGCGCTAGGCTTGTCGGCGTCTTCTGTCGTCCCGGTGTGTCACGTAATCATGGTCCATCATAAAAACGGGTATGCACCACAATGAGTGAAGAAGGCAACAGTTAGCCCAACAAATAGCCGACTACGTTAGTGGAGCAGAAACACCCTTCCCTACATGCCCTAGGGAACTGAAACCGGGCATGTAGGGAAGAAGAAGAAGCACCTTAGGGTAAGCTGCATTCCGACGCAGTTTTCTGACGATGTGAGTGGAGCAGGAACACCCTTCCCTACGTGCCCGGTTTCCGGCTGGGCACTACTAGCGCCTCATCAAAGAAATCTCTCTCAAAATGCTGCATGCTTCGCCCCTCCCCAGGTGTCACGTTAGTGGAGCTGAAACACCCTTCCCTAGATGATTCGCCCCTACCCAGTTTTTTCAGTGTGAACCGCACAGCTACAGTCGCCAATGAAAGAAAGTGTGCTCCTGTTAGCATCCTCGGATGAGGTGATATGCAATGAGCTTATGTCATGGTGTGAGCAATGTCATTGTTTTCCTCCGACCACCTTGAGCCCTTTAGCGCTGAGGGCCTGTCAGTCACGTGACAAAGAAAGTTGGTGCCCTTCAGGAAGAGAAGCGTGCGAAAGGCGGGATCGACAAACACTGTCTCGTCCGTTCGGCAAACGCCGAGAAGGCGCAAATAGGAGCGACGGGGTGTTTGCATTCCGCGTGCCTTACTTGGTGTGCGTACCGTCGCTCGGAGTTGTGTTTGCTCTTCGCTACGGCCGGTCTCCCAGAAAGAACGTAAATAGAAAAGAAACGACAATTCTCGGAGCGGACAGCAGTTCCCTCGTTCTTTCATGCTTATTAGGAAAGTAATTGTTTTCATATAGGATCACAATATAATCGCATAAAAGTATTGGACATACAGGTTATCGGGCCTGGGGGTTTTGTCAGTTTTGTTCCTGCTGTTTGCTTTCTGTCTGTCAATCTACCGTCTCCTGCCTTCCTTCCGACGCTCTTACGAGTCAAGCAAAACTGTTAAAGCTCGAAGTAAAACGTCGGGTGTCCGCAAAGAAACCCTCCATGCCGTTGCTTATCACGCTTAAGAAACAGCGAAGCTGGCCTATCTTAGGGGCTTAACGTACGTGGCCTTCTTGGCTGGTGCTAGGTCTTTCCTTGGCGTAGACAGAGAGAGTCGAACCACAACCTGTCATAGACCATGCAAGAATGTCTAAACTCCAGCGACGGAAACTAACGTGCAAACCAGGCTGTGCCCCCCCCCCCCCCCTTCGTAGAAGCGCGGATCTTGCTCGTACCCCGCTCGCGCCACGCTGGGCAAACTCGGCGCGGCGGCTGCGCGGACTGTCTCTGTCTGTGGGCGTGGCTTGGCGAGGTTAAACGCAGGTGGTGCGAAGCTGTGTCTTGGTTGTTGATAAGCGACGGCGCGGAGGGTTTTTTGCGGACGGCGGACGTTTTACTTCGAGCTTCAAGGCCTTCGCTCTTTAAAAAATCAAGAGGAACCAACTCTTGCGTTACTGGCCAGTGTCGACTCCGTTGCTTACAACTTTCTGTACCTGACTCGTTCGGACGGCGTTACTTAAAACTTTTAAAACGCGGGGACCGCAGAAGCTACAACTTCGCCTTCTTTCGCCGCTATCATTGTCGCACTTTGTCGCAAGTTATGCGCGAATATATTGAACGCGGCACCGTTCGTTCGGATACGACTTTACTTGCTTCGCTTTCGATACCCCGTTCTTCAGAACGGCTTGGCGCAGTTCCATGTGCTGAGGAACACGCTATCGCGCCTCGACGTGGCAATATTGGAAGCAGTCCCCGGCGGAGTTCGTATATATTGACTCTGAAAAGTTACACTGCGACCCAGCGAGACCGTATATTAAAGGCGGAGCAGCCGACCGGGCGCTATCTTCGATACGTACCGATCGCTTTACCGAATGTCTAAAAAACGACTCGAAGTAGACGTTATGAACTTGTTTGGCAGAATAGGCACTGGGGCCGTAGTAGTTAAAAAGGGTAATAAACAGTATGCAAGCACATTTGAAGCGCAAATCTTATATTTTGAAAAAAGATGTCTAATATAGGTCTTGTCGTAGACCAAGACGTCTATAGCCGTTTGTAGCCGTTTCGGCACGTTTTTTTTTTTTTAGAGGTTTTGTGTTTCGTGGGGAGGAGGGAGTCAGAGCAGAATATACGGTATAGGAGTTCATAAAGTGTTCTGAAAATCGTCCCATAAAATACGTATTTCGAGCTGTTTATTCTTTCGACCCCTTCTTTCCTATTGCTGTTTCATTTCATCGTCACTCCTTCCTTCCTTCATTCGTTCATTCTTTCCCTGCTTCTTTCTTTACCGCCTCTGATCACTCGCCTGCCTTCCTCTTTCCATCCCTTTCTCTTTTTTTTTCCTGATGCCTCTCTCCTTTCTTCATTCCTTCATTCCTTCCCGGCGTCTTTCCCAAGTTTTGTTTACTACCAGCTTGTCACCCTCGTCTTTCATTTTTTTCGCTACTTCACATCCCTTGGCTACTTTCCGGTGTTACTTATTTTCTTCCTTTCATTCCTATCTCTTTCATAGCGTAGTTTGATTGATTACCTTGCTTATTTCATTTCTGTAGTCAATTACTTTCTTTATTCGCTCCTTTATTAATTTCGTTCTGGCACATTTCCCCAGTTTGTTTACTATTTTCTGGTCTTCTTTGCTGGGTTCACTCATTCCCTGCTTTCCTGTCGTCATCCTTTTGTTGTTTGTGTCCTTATAGTCAATGTGCTTCGTTCGCGCATTCATCTCTTTTCGCTTACTACTCTTTTTTCCTATTTGATTCTTTCGATCGTCCTACTATTGAATCGAGCTTGCCTTAACCCTTTCACACGCTATGTGCACAATTGTGTACATCACTTGTTTTTGCTATTTGTATCAGCTAGGGGCTAAAAAACTGCGAGATGTATCGAACTTTGGATAAATTGAACCTCCTGCAAAGTAAATTTGTTTTCATTTAACTTCACTTTGTAGTGCGCTGTTGTATATCATCACTTTTCTGAAGGCACTACCACGTTCGACGAGGCGTTCGACGTGCCACTTCCTGCGAGCCATGTGAAAAGTGTAATTTTTCTTTGCTCAAAATGAATATGAACAAAAATAAACTTGCACTATATTTCTAATAATAATAATAATATTTGGAGAGTTACGTCCCAAAACCACGATATGATTATGAGAGACGCCGTAGTGGAAGGCTCCGGAAATTTTGACCATCTGGTGTTCTTTAACGTGCTCCGACATCTCACAGTACACGGGCCTCTACCAGTTCGCCTCCATCCAAGTGCGACCGCCACGGCCGGGATCGAATCCGCGACCTTCGGGTCAGCAGCCGAGTACCGTATCCACTGTTCCACCGAGGCGGACATTCTGACCTCAGATTTTATTCTTTTTATGCCAAAACAGAGCGTCAATGTCTTCAGGATAAATAGATATTTAATTAAAACTTAATTAGGATTAGTTACTATAACGCTCATAAATTGGCATATTATCACATTGTTTTTGTTGCAATAGGCTATTGAGTGCCTTGCAATAACGTTGTCGATTTTGACACATTTACTGACAGTTCTTCATAGGCGGCGTCTGAAAGGGTTAAAGGCCCAGGCATTACAAAGCGTTCAAACATATGTTCGCGTGTCCTTATGGACGCGTAGCGGGCACTTAACAACTGTGCTTGCAGTAGGCATGCAGGGATGGTTTGAAACAGCCAGTGGTGCGCGCACAGTCGTTCGTTTCCTTACGGCGTGGTTGAGGCATGCACGGAGAACCGAAGCTAGGCTAGCAATTGAGAAGGCGATGCGCACGGCGCCCGATTGCGCTATGGCGTTTTACTCTTGAAGGCGAAGCTGAAGCGTCCTCCCAGTTTTTTTTTTTTATTATTATTTCTCAGGATGATAAGAGCAGTAGCTCAGAGTTTTGATGCCAAGTACTATATACCACGGGCCCAACGCGTTTTTATACGCGAAACCGACATGGAGCAAGACCCGGCTTTACATCAACCGGAGGGGGAGGGGGGGTCTCCTTCGCCCTCCCCTTCCCTCAGGGGAAATTCGGCTGAAATGCTCCTTAGACGCCTAGAGGACCGAGTGGTGTAAGGCCGCGCGCTTGGAGCTCAGAGCTTCTCCCCCATCCAACGTCCCTAAATCCCCAACCTCAGTTTCGGCGAAGTGCCTCGGCGTAAGACAAACGAGCTGTGTTCTTGCTGCTTAGCCGTTCTGCTTACCAAGGCGTCGAGGAATTGCGTTTATCGATTTTCCTTCTTTGCGGCGTGCGCTGCTTCTGTCGTTTCGTTTCGTTCATCGAATCACTTTGTCATGAAGTGATAGTAACGTATAAAATCATAGACGTCAGCTACTGGGCTAGAAAGGGTGCGCTCGCACCGTTCCTAGACCATCCCACTGGTCCGCAGGGAAACCAAGCCCCTTGGACAAAAGCCTTAGATGCATCATCAAACGGGAAATTTTACTATCGGCGGCGACCGTCCCGCGGCGTCGGGGACTAGTGACGCAAAAACTCATAATCACGTGATGACGCCACCACGACGTCACGGATCGCAAAATTTTGAGACGTCGTCATGACGTCACAAAATTCTGCCGTGACGTCACGTGACGTAACATCACACGGTGTCGTTGTAGTGCCCTCCTTTGGGCGGCGAGCCAAACTGGGGAGCGCGCGACCTCGAGAGAAGAAAATGAAGACGGCGCTTGGCAGTGGCGCGTGAAGCCGCGGCTCGTGTTGCCTGCTTCCTTACACATCGACTGAGAAGAGATAGAAGGTGGCTTTCGCCTTCATATGGTGACGTAACCACGTGATGATATTTGCATGACTCGTCCCCGAAGCCGCGGGCCGGTCGCCGCCGACGGCCACATTTCCCGTTTGATGAGGCATCTAAGGCTTTCGCCTTAATGATATGCAGATATTTTGTTGATATGTTTTCTCTAGACTATCGCCATAAATCACGTTGATGACCGCGGCCTTGTCGGAGTGTGCAAGTTGTTCTGAGCCGAGGTTCGGCTGGGGGTCGGAAAATATTTGGTAACTCTATCTTCAATGGAGTATCCCAACTGAATGTCGTCCGCTGTTTTGAATGGCTTCTTTCGTAATGCCGTCACCCCATAGGCCTGGGCAGGATGACTTGTGACCGAGCATCTGCGATGACATCACTCTTCTTTTAGCTACTGTTGTAACAACGAGTTAGAGATGCGGTAACAGCGCACGTACACGCGAAGGTCGGGCTTCGAGAAGCGGTGAGCCAATCGTAAGCGCCGTAGATGTACCGCGTATAACATTCGCTTTGGTTGAAAGGAAGACAGTGTTCTGGTAGCCGAGCTGCTTATACAGACAGACGGACGGACGGGCTAGCAGGCGGGCAAGCAGGCAAAGAACTTTAACGAAGTCGCGAGGGACTAGCCGGGGAGAATCCAGAGTACGTGTTTTTGAACGTTGCAGTCTGAGGGAAGAACTTAGCTGATTTGACTAGCACTACTGCAGAATCGTGACGTGTCTTATCTTCTATTTCTGTTCTCTCTTACCAAATGTCATGCATCTGAACTGTTTTCTTTTCTTTCTATTCACGCAGGCATGGCGAAGACCAGATCGTCACCCCGTTTGCTCAAATATTGGCCTCGCTACGTAGTGTGCTGAACAACATTAAACATCTCACCAAGGACGTCCCACCCACGTGAGTTCTGTTCTATTTACATGTCCTTTTTTTCACTTTCACAGTTTTATTGTACTGCGAAGTAATAAATACTGGAATCGCCCTAAACGAGCAGTCGCCAACGCAACTCGCGTTTTCAACAGTCGTATTTGGCTCACTTAGCCGTGGGGATATGTACTCTACAACTAGGGCACCGTGTTTTCGGATAAATCCGAAAACGTCCGATAAACACTCACCGGTAAAATTTTTGACAATTCGGATTCATCCGATAAAGTCCGATTCCAAGTGGGCACTTTCAACGTTCAAAGGGCATTTTCAGAGCTGAATATTATCAATCGAAAGGAGCATGCCTCCACCCGCGGCAGCAACATCGTAATGTATATTTGCGCCTATTACAACAGTCTTTAATATTGCAATACGAACAAACGTAGGTGCTTTGTTTTCAAGTATTTGTGTTTGTGTGTTCAAACCTTGCAGACATCTTAGATACTTTTAGTTTGTTCGCATGTTTTCGTGTTCAGCATTGAGCGTGATAATAATAATGAATCCTTTATTCTTCGCCAAGAAGATGAGGGAAGCTGGGAGAAAAAACTGAAAAGCAGCTTGACTAGCTCCTGCCCCCCCCCCCCCCCCCCCCAAAAAAAAAAGTACACTTTGGCGACGTTAGAGCGGTGCAAATCAACAGCATAATTAACAGGGTAAATGAATAGGTAGTGTGCAGAAATGAAAAGATGGAGAAACAGGATTATCAGCAACAATGCAAAGCATATTCATTGAAAATAAGACTAACAACACATTGCAAGAACTTATAATGCAAAATTAAACTCCGAATTTCGGAGAATTGGATATTTACAATAAATAAACTTGGATAAACTCCGGATTTCCTCAAAAAAAAAAAAAAAGACTCCGAAAAACACCCTCCGAATTTCACGAAAAATAAACTCCGAAAACACGGAGCCCTATATATTACTAACGTGTGCTGTAGGCGGTCGCTTGCTGAAACGGTGACATTCAAACGACAGCGCCATGTTTTACTTCGTACGTGTCTGCCTTTGGGGCTCCGTTTCTCTAGGCTTCTGCGTAACGCGTCCGATACATTACACAGGTTGTCACAAGTAGCTATAGTTGCTTACAACCCGAGAATAAATGGGGACTCTGCCCACATTTGTCACTGTCCTACAGAGAATTTGCACAAGTACCCCATCCAACTTATTGACTTCACGTCAAGCACGTCTCGCGTATTTGACTGTCCCATACAGGCACATGTTCGTGTCGCTAGTTTTTCGGTCGAAAACTCGAACTTCCGGGCAAATTTCAGCAAAGATTCCGAGCTCATTGCTAAGCTGAGCGAAACATAACATTTTAACGAGGGGCGACGAACTTTTAATTCATAATATGCGTAGCATTTACATTAGCAGTGAAAAAGTGCTAATAGGTTGTATGAAAACCACCAAGCACGGTCGACTCTGTTGCACAGATGAAGGACAGGCACTCCGTAGTTCTGTGGATGGAGCTTGTGTTTATTCTTAAACTGTAAAGGACTGTAGCGGTCTGAAAATAAGTATAGTATCTGCTGCTGGTGAAGCAGTAAACGTCGGGATAAGAGATATCGCTTATAAGTAAATACAGTATACTACATTATTTTAACTGCTCAGCGCAAAAAAGTAGACACAGCACACACAGAATTGACAAGGACCAGCGCAGACTTCCTACTGAATTTTATTACAATAACACACAAATACATAGCCAACAGAAAAGATGTTTTCTGTTGGCTATATATTTGTGTGTTACTGTAATAAAATTCAGTTGGAAGTCTGCGCTGGTCCTTGTCAATTCTGTGTGTACCGTGTCTATTTTTTGTGCTCAGCAGTTTAATAATGGAATACCACCTAGCCCGATCCCACACTTTACTTCAGTACACTTATGCTCGTTTCACTGCCTTCATTTGATCTTTACGATGGCACTGCACTGCCTAACTTCCTGTCAATCCTTGCAGAATGAAGGTACCGTCCGGTTCACCTGGCACGAACACAAGCGGATCTTCTCTAACAGGTGATTGCACGTTGTTCAACGCTTTCTGCCTGCTTTTTGATGTCACGTTATAAAGCAGAGACAGTTATTGTATGCATAGATAGGGCTTTATTTCTAGTGACCCAGCAGTGTTAATGCGCATTCCCTTATTTAATTCTTCGCACAATGTAATGCATCACGTTCATCAAGTGTATAAAAGCTGTATTAAGTGCGGAGCACTTTAGGGGGCCGTTCTGTCGTATGCTTCATAGGCGTGCGCACGGGGGGTGACAGGGGGGGGGGGGGGGCGAAAGGGGGGGGTGCAAAGCCAGCCCCATACATTGACATAATAGGGAGGGTGGGGGGGGGCGCTGCGACGAACCGTCGCCCTCCCCCCCCCGCCCCCCCCTGAAGGGGAATCCTGCGGACGCCTGGGATCGTATGCGGCCGTCGTCGCTTGGCGCAGCGCAGGCAAAACCACATATAGCGTAGCCAGCTGTTGCACATTGAGCGCACGCTCGCGCCAAGGAGAAGTCTTGTTCCTCTTGTTCTTCGAGCGCCTTGATGATGATATTTAGTGCGGATCACTTAAGGAGCCCGGGCTGTCGTATGCTGTCGTCGCTTGGCGTAAGGCAGGCAAAACCACGTATAAAATTAGAAAAAAAAGAGGAAGCAAGCGCGAACTATCAAGAGAGAGAAAGGGAAAAATAGAAAGAAAAATAGAAAGAGCACGAAAGAGAAAGAAATTGATAAAGCGAGAGGAAGAAATAGATCGAGATAAAGGGAGAAAAAAAGACAGCAAGAAAACGGAAAAAGATAAAAAGAAAGAAAGAGAGGCGGAAAGAAAAAGAAAACAGAAAAGAAACAAAGAAGGCTTCTCAGCTCCGCACTTCCTTCAGGCTTGGCACCACTAGGGCGAAGCTTCCTCAGTTTTTTTCCCAGTCTAACACTTTTCAATATTTCCCCTAGAATTATCTCTTGGCAAACGTAACTCTTAAGCTATAATTAGCCTACATTTTCTCACTCACGGAATCATGACCAATTCAAGCTGCTGAAGTTTCTTAGGTGTGACGTGTCGTAACATGCATGCATTTGTATACTTGCCTTAAATATTTTCGTTTAGCAAATACTGTGCCTTTTCGCATTGCTATTTGTTTAGTTTTGATATGTACTATTATGTATTTTCTCAGAGTTAGATATTTTCCTTGATTGTATAGTATCTTTTCAAATTATAGTGTACGTTTTCTTTCTTTTCTTACTACTTCTTAACAATTTTTTATTTATGTAAAAATCTCGTCACTAAGGCATGAGTGATCTCGAAACTCGCATCGTTGTCTCATACAGGATATGGCATAAAACACTAGATATTTTTCTTTGCATTGTTACTTTTTATGGTCTTTCTTATCTCTAATAATAAATTATTATTATTATTATTATTATTATTATTATTATTATTATTATTATTATTATTATTATTATTATTATCATTATTATTATTATTCACGGGCCACTTGTATGAACAAAAATATAATAACGCTGATTTTCTTTTGTAATCCTTTGCTTCTTTACTTTTTCTCTTCCTATCTTCCTTTCCTCCATCTCTTCCCTCCTCTCGAAAGAGCAGGCAGGCATTGTGCTTCTTAAGGAGAAAGAAAGAAAGAAAGAAAGAAAGAAAGAAAGAAAGAAAGAAAGAAAGAAAGAAAGAAAGAAAGAAAGAAAGAAAGAAAGAAAGAAAGAAAGAAAGAAAGAAAGAAAGAAAAACTTCACTTCTTATGTAACATTACAGAAAGGTGGCAAGAACAAAAGGCACCGAGGCCTGACGGAGGCACCTGCTCCGTTCACAGATTTGGCTGCAGCGAACGGATTATGGGCACGATAAAGGGATATGAAACGTTACCATCTTAGAACATAATACAACAGAACAGCAGTGCCAACTGACATGAAGCAATAACACATATATGCAAAAGTTGAACATAATGCGCGATTCAAGTTTCCTCCCCTGTTTTCTCGCCTGTTCTCTCTCTCTTTCCTTTGTGTCTTCGTGTGTTTGTGTGTGCAAATCAAATAAATAAATAAATTGCTTCTTCCAGAGGAAGAGTACAGTCAGATGGCGTCGTCCACCGTGAAAGAGCTGGAGTGGTGCCTCGAGCAGCTGGAGACGATACAGTCCCACAGATCTGTGGGAGACATGGCTTCGAGCAAGGTGAGCTCTCGTCGCCACGCATGCGTGGAGCTTAAGTCTGTCCGTACAGCGTATCACTAGTTACAAAACACCAGTGACGTAGTCATCAAACGAAGTGTTGCAGACGCCAGATTGCGACGTTCATTTGACTTGAATCGGAACAAGCAAAACGCTGTTATTGCAATAGCAATCATATGGACACTCTCGACGGGTTTTTGCCGTCGGCGTCGCAGTCGTCATCATGTACCGTATAAACTGCAAATTGATAACATAACCCCACGCCAGTGTATCTTCTACCCGCGAGTAAACGCGCGCGAGCGCGTGCTGAAGTAGAGATCAAACCAGCCGGTCCATCTCCATCGCTCGGAGGGCGCATGCGATAAGATCCCTCCGCTTGTTAGACCTGCCGTCGAATGCTGAAGCAGAGAGGAGACGTGCCGCATGTCTTTAACGAACATCAAGGGACGCGAGGAGTGGGGGGGGGGGGGGGGGGGGTCCTCGCTCGAGCAGCGACTGTAAACTTTGATTCTAACGGCGCGGTCGCCATCGCTGGCGCGCGCGCTATCTCGGGAGGCACCAGCGGTCGGCTCGTATACCCTTCTACGTGCTCCGCTCTCAACGCGTAGAGACTGTGCGAGAAAAGTATCTTTCTATGGAGTGGTCGTATTCTCTTAACACCAGCGTTTTGTAGAGTTACGCGATATCGGATCCAAAAGAGTTAGCTGCCAGCCTTACCTCGTGCAATATTAGAATTTGTTGCTATCGCATCCATTGCGTCGCCCTTGCGGTGAAACTGATTATTTTTTTTAAAGTTACGGACAGTGTGCAACTTTCCTGGAAATATAAAGACAGGAGCGACATGATACGGGCCTCTACCACCTGTTTTCTCTTTGTATACAACAAGAAACAACGTTTCTGGCTGTAAACGAAGAAACAGCGCTAGGACAGGACAAAGACGAGAGGACACAAACACGCCCTGTTCTAGAGATTGATAGAACCAGTCATTTCTAGCGTAGATGATATTACAGTATAGAAATAGATATGCTTGGATAATGAAAAAACAAGATAAATAAAAATATATACGGCACAAGAGTGCGAGTGGTGAAGCAACACCTTGTTGCATAAAAATAAGTAAATAAGCAAGCTGTTTACAAATAATTACTATAATTGTTGGGGTTTAACGTCCCAAAACGACGATATGATTATGAGAGAAGCCGCAGTGGAGGGCTCCCAAAAATTCGGATACTTGGGATTCTTCAACGTGCACCTAAATAAGTACACGGCCCTCCAGCACTTCATGCTCTACCAAAAATGCGGCTGGGATTCGATCCCGCGACCTGCGGGTCAGCAGCCGAGCACCATAACCACTAGACCACCGTGGTGGGTAAGGTGTTTACTGGTCGCCGTCTCGTTTGAAAGGAAATGCCGATAAAGATAATAATCATCCGTTCAGTGCTGTATTCCGTAAGCTTCATTGTCTACACGAACAGGCTATAAAGCCGACCTGTGTGTTTGTTTTGTAGTGAAAAGATTGTTGTGTTTGGACCGCACATTTTGCTTTTCTTTTGAAATGGATTGTTCGGTCACGTTGTCTCTGCTTCTGCTGTTTACCGTCCGCAGTTCAAGCGCATGCTCAACAAAGAGCTGAGTCACTTTTCGGAGTCCAAGTCGGGGAGCCAGATATCGGAGTACATCTGCAACACTTTCTTAGGTAAGTGCCGCAAACCCATAGCATGACGTCCATATACGTATGTTCTGGTCCTCCGCCTAACGTGCCTTCACTTTGCTTTTTAACGGGTTTATGACATTCATTATAATCAGTTCTTGCCGTTTTTTTTTTCATTGTTTTATGAATTTACCCAGCAGCTTACATTGCCAAGCTTCTTATAACTTGCGTTCTTGAGTAGCCTGGTCCCGAATCGGAGACGCCATCAAGTGCCTACATTATTTGACTCATGAGCATCGCATTTTATAACCATTTCGCGGTCACCGAGAACATGGCAGAAATGATCGAGGCCAACCGCTTTATCCTATCAGAAAAGACTTTCGGGCTAGTTGGTTTGTAACATTCAATGAACCCATACCATGGCTCTGGAGGAAAGACAGGGACCTGTCTTCCTTCATCCTTGTGTTTTCAGCTCTGTGGCTTCATTGAATGATTCTTTAACATCATTTCTCCCACTGATATGGCGTCTGAAGCGCTCCGCTCATTCCGCCTCTCGAATATGTTTTGTTACGCCACTGCTGCGAAGCAGTCTCACCGGGTGGGCTCTCTCCTGGGTGCAGACAAGGTCCAGGACTTGGACCTCCAGGTTCTGCGGCCCGAAGAGTGCGGTGGCACAGGCGGCGTGACCGCGGGCGTAGCGGCGCCAGGATCGGCTCCCGGGGTCCCCGGCAGCGGCGGCAAGACGCGCCAACACCGGCCGTCCGACGCCATGTCCCAGATTTCGGGCATCCGGCGCTCCCTGCACCACACCAACAGCCTCACCACCCTGCCCAAGTACGGAGTGGAGACGCCCCGCGAGCAGGAACTCGGACTTGTCCTCCAGGATCTCGACCGCTGGGGCTGCAACATATTCAAGGTGGCCGAGTACTCGGGCGGCAAGCCGCTCACCGCCGTCACCTACACCATTTTCAAGGTGAGCCAAGCATTTTATTGCGATGGCAATTATATGGACACTCTCGGCTGATTTTCGCCGTCGCTGTCATGTCCCGTATATGTATATATTATATATGAGCAGCGTGCTGCACGTTTCTTGAGCAGCGTGCTGCACGTTTCGATCTGCATGCCGTTCTTCGCGTGGCATTCCAATTTTTTGCTATCGCATTCATTGCTTCGCCCTTGCGGCGAAACTGACTTTTCTGCGCCACCGACTGCTGATCTCTCCACGCATAGAAAGCTGGACGAAGTAACTGGTTGCTTCATGTGTACACTTTTTTTCCAGCATGCTCGAAGTGTTACATGTCACGTAATCGTAGGTTTTAGAGAGGCGTCAGATATGAACGTTAGGGCTGATCCGTGCTGCGTCGTGCGTGGAGCAGCATGTGTAGTCAAAGGACACTTTTTTTTTTCAGTGGATAATAAATTACCATTTTTGTCTTTGCTTGGGTAATGCGAAGATTGGTTTATACGAATATGTTGCGCTGCAGCAAGATACTTGCATCGTCGCAGTTCTCTTCCACAGGCATTATATTAGAATAACGGAACGTGAACACCCTGTGTAACTTAAATCATGCGTGAAGCAGTTGTGTTTAAAAAGATGAAGTGCTTGCGAAGCGAAACATTATATTTGAGTAAGCCATTCTATTTGTAACATGACATTAAGTGCGGAGAACTTTGGGGGGGCCGGGCTGTCGTACACTGTAGTATGCTGTCGTCGTCGCTTGGCATAACGCTCCATATGTGTAGCATATTGGGCATGCGCTCACACCAAGGAGAAGCCTTTCTCTCGTTCTTCGAGCACCTTGATGATGATCACTTATCATCAGTAAAAAAAGAACAGCTAGTGCGCTTGGCGTAACGCAGGCAAAACCACGCATAAAATAGAAAAAAAAAAGTAGCAAGCGCGCAATAGAAAGATAGAAAGGGAAAAATAGGAAGAAATCAACAACACTAGCAAAGATAAAACATATAATAAGGAAATAATCACACGGGATATTATCTATAAAGTCATGTAGTCAAGCAAAATTGAATTGAGGTTAGACAACTGGAATCCGACATTCACAAACAATTAAGCCTTTGATGCAAAGAATAAATTCCTTTAAATATTCTTTCTTTCCTCGTACAATAAACGATTGGAATAACCTGTCTAGCGAGGCTGTAATCCAAAAATATTTGGTATCGTTTGAAGAGCATTTGATTTGAAGTGTTCTGTAACCTGTTCTGACTGTTGTGCCATTGTTTCTTGTTTTTTTCCTAAAGTGTACGCTTTTTTTTTCTTTATGTTTATGTACCACTCTGCTATGGTCTAAGTTAAACCGCAGTATTTATAAATAAATAATAAATGAATAAATAAACATAGAAAGAGCAGGAAAGGGAAAGAGAAATAAAGAGAGAAAGACACAGAAAAAGAAACGGAAAAAGAAAGAGAGGAGGAACGAAAAAGAAAGCCGAAAAGAAACAAAGAAGGCTGCCCAGCTCCGCACTTCCTTCAGGCTTGTCACCTCTAGTGCGAAGCTGCCTAAATTTTTTTTAGTTCTCTTCCGTTATGTTGGGTTAGATTACGTTAGGTGAGAGACTAAACTACGCAATAACTAGTCGCATGCAGAGGTTCTGTGGCCACTAATGTACCCGATTTCTTCATGGGCGACAGTTTTCATTGTGCACTTGATCCGCTGGTGGTCACGTGTCTCTTGGAAACGTCCTTCTTTCAGGATCGGGACCTGCTCAAGACGTTCGACATTTCGTCCAAAAAATTCCTGACCTTTCTCATGACGCTGGAAGATCACTACCTGAAGGTTCCCTACCACAACAGCAGTCATGCGGCCGACGTCACGCAGTCCGTCCATGTGCTGCTTCTGTCGCCCGCACTTGACACCGTGTTCACCGACCTCGAGATCCTAGCGGCGCTCTTCGCCGGAGCCATCCACGATGTCGACCACCCGGGCGTCACCAACCAGTACCTCATCAACACCAGTGAGTAGTGGTTCCCATTGGCCGCACCACTTGCCGATTGCAAAAAAAAAAAAAAAAAGAATTTAGGAGGAAGCACTATGCAATGAGAAAGAAAGGGTGTTTCGGCTCCTCTAACGTGCAACCTGGGCAGGGGCGAAGCATGCAGTGTGCACCGGTGTTTTCCCCTGCAAAATCTTCACTCTTTACTGCTTTACTCGCCACCGGTCCACTTACGCACCATCACTTTGCAGGTGTGTTTCAAGAAGTGGTGTTTCAAATAGACTTTATCGTAGATATGCACGTTTGTGTCTAGTTTTAGGTAAGAAACTTGAGTGCCTTGGTATAAATTTCGTCAGGGATTCTGTCATCACTGCTAAGCCAAACCAAATGCTTTAGGCTGTGACGACGAACCTTTAGCTTATAATATGCACAGTATGGACCGGTGGCGAGTAGTGGGATTTAGCCAATTTTTGTGGCGCATACCCGTTTATGATGGACCATGACGACGAAATGACACGCTGACAAACAGAGACCCTGAGGTGCTTCGCCCCTTAAAAAAAAGCAATGACGCCTTTCTTGATGTAGTGTTACACTTTTTTCGGTGCACCCGCAAGTGACGCAAATACTTGTAGTCCTCAGAGCTTATGTCTCTGCGACAGATATGAAACCTGCGCACTGTGGTCCTTGGTGAAAAATCGTCGAGTTTGTAGTAAACGGTTTAAGGATTAGACAGTAAAGCAGTTTACGCTAGCGCTTTCCGCGCCCTTTTTCACACCATGTAACTCTGTCGCGACATGCTAACAAGAAATAAAATAAACTTTATTTCCCTTCCGAAACAAAGGGGCAATATTTTTTAACATTAGAATTAAGGTTGCCAGGAAAGTATTTGTAGTTAAAATTCTAATGACCATAGGACTAATCAAAATTACGCTACGGATAGGTGTCGTGGGCTTCTGAAAAATAAAATATCAGAAATTTTCTTGTACTGACATAAGTCGACCGGGAGAGCTTTCGGCAAAACAGTTACATGTTGGCCCTCGTGAAGCAGTTCTAAGTTCATTGACCGAAAACAGGCCTTGTTACAGGAAGGTGCATGCATACCATGAAGACGGTGTTACAAACTCCTAACTCCACTAGAAGCTACCTCAGCCACTCACACGACACTTTGCTTCTTTTTTTTTATTCCTTTCCACCGCCAGGTTCTGAGCTTGCCATCATGTACAACGACGAGTCTGTGCTGGAGAACCACTCTCTAGCCGTCTCGTTCAAGCTCCTCCAGGACGAGACGTGCAACATCTTCGAGAACCTGACGAAAAAGCAGCGACTCACGCTGCGCAAGATGGTCATCGACATGGTCCTCGCCACGGACATGTCCAAGCACATGAGCCTGCTCGCCGATCTCAAGACCATGGTTGAGACCAAGAAGGTCGCCGGCTCTGGGGTTTTGCTTCTCGACAACTACACCGAGAGGATACAGGTGAACCCACTTTTAAACGCTTACAGCCTGTTCGTGTTTTAACGAGATAGTGTTAATAGCTCGTTTCGCAGAAATTTCACTTCGGCGTCGGTGTCGGCGTCGTTGATTGTGAACGAAAAATCATCATCTTGTCGGCGACCAAAAATCGAGAAATGCAAATAAAATAACTAGTAAAAACCTTCGGTTCGAAGTGAGAATCGAACCCAGGCTGTCTGCGTGGCAAGCAAGTGTTCTAACACAGACAGGGCCACGTCATTGCTTGAAACTGCTTTGGAAAAAAAAAAACAGTTTATGAATGTCATGTAGTAAAAGGGGTCTCCTCCACGCATGTAATATTGCGTGGCACAATCCTAGAATCGCACCAGGCATCAACACAAGTGAATTGCACAACGAGTGGGTGCTTTTAAGCTGCCCTCCCATTAAAAAGTGTGCAGCTGCGGAAGTGCACATGGCACCTTACGGACTAGTAGTAGGTTTTTCGCCAATCAGCAAAAGGAAGAACTATGGCGTAGTGGGTACTTATCGACTGTACACCCAGTGGACATTCTAGGGTAGTTTGAAACGGCCAATGTTACGCACACAAACCTTCCTTTCCTTGCGGCATGGTTGAAGGCAATGCGCACGGGGCCCGATTACGCTATCGCGTTCTACTCCTGAAGGCGAAGCTCAACATGACCATGATGATGATGATTTTGAATTATTCTGGTATCTTTTTAACACAAACGTGTTTTATGCCGGGGTCCACCGAGACTTCAGTGACGTACTTCCGTCACAGAAAAGACGTAGAAAAAATGCACACAATCAGACGGCAAAGAAAAAAAAGTCCCATCAACGGGAGTCTAACCCACGACCTCTCGGTCCGCGACTAAAAAAATGCGGGGCACGCTATCTGCTGCGCCACGGTCACGCACTTCGGAGGCTTTTTTTTTTTTTTTCTCGACTCGCTTGGTGTTTATGGTGCTTAGTAAAGTGTACTCCAACTTATCAGAACATGCAATCAGCCCTTTCTGTTCACGCTAGCTATCGCTTCTCGTTTGCACACACGCACTCTGAATATTAAAAAAGGATTAGTGGAATTTTACTTATTATTCTATTCTGCGTTCAAATTTGTATTTTTTTTTTTACTCTCAGAACTGAACTTCTTGAAGCAGCGCTTCAATCTTTTGTTGGACTATTTACGCGTGCTTTAATCATATGGTACGCGCGTGATTATTGATTGCAAAGTTCACCGTGCAGACAGAATCGGTAAAAAATGCGAACTGCTGCCGAGATTGCAGCGAAAAAAGAATTTAATGAGTGGTTTACATGCATAGGCGTGCGCGCAGAGGATTCTGGAGGAGCCCCCCCCCCCCCCCGCCCCCCCTTAATCACCTAAGAGGGGGGCGCAAAGTCTGTCGCATACATTAATTAGCCAGACCTGTCTCGTCGTTGTTTAAAAGAGAATATATTATGACCACGAAGGTTTTAGGGGCGAAGCACCTTATGGTCTCGCCTTGTCAGCGTGTGATGTCATCATGGCCTCGTCTTGTCAGTAAATCCCACTGCTCACCACCGGTCCATACTATGCATATTATGAGTTAAAGGTTCGCGTTACTGCCTAAAACATTATGTTTAGCTTAGCAGCGGTGTGGGAATCCCCGACGAAATTTGCCGAAGCGCTCAAGTTTCTTATTTAAAACCAAAGACACAAATGTGCATCTCTACAGTGAAGTCATGGTAGAGATGACTTCTTCTGTATCTGTGCATCTTCAACTGTATAATGTGCATCTCTACGGGGGATGACCGCCGCTGTAGCTCATTTGGTAGAGCATCGGACGCATTATACGAAGGTCGCAGGTTCGGTCCCTGCCGGCGGCAAGTTATCTTTTCGTCCATTTCCCTTTCTTCACATTTACATTACAATTACTTCTAATAACACCCCCTATACTTTCCTTGGCATCATTGCCTGTTAGTTCTCATTAATATTGTGTCTAACAAAGAAAAAAACGAGCCCTTAAATTACCACTTCTTTCCTTCATTCAAATGCGACATTGTCAGAGCAGTGCTAGTACCAAACCACGGCATCAGCGTTGTTTCAAGCAATGCGCGATGCTGTGCGGCGTGGTGTCTGCACGAGCACATCCCTTTCACCGACCCTAAAAGTGTCTGCTCTTTGTGCTGTGCAGGTGTTACAAAACATGATCCACTGTGCCGACCTGAGCAACCCGACCAAGCCGCTAGAACTGTACAGGACGTGGGTGGACTTGGTCATGTCCGAGTTTTTTATGCAAGGTGACAAGGAGCGTGCCGAGAACCTCGACATAAGTCCCATGTGTGACCGGCTTACGGCCACCATTGAGAAGACACAGGTGCGTATTTGGTCACGTGCGATATTTTCACCTCATTGGCACTTCTGGATATGGCTCGTGAATCTCTTAGGCATCTGAGAAAGAATGTGTTGTAGAGTTGCTCGAGGTGCAAGATGACACCAGCTGGACGAAGATTATAATGTACATTATTTACTTATTTTACTGAGACAACAAATATATACAACCTATTGAAACCAAAATATAGGTTTCAATAGGTTGTACATAACAAAGAAAAACGAACCCTTGATCAGTTCCCGTTCCTGTTGATCGATAACAAGTATAGCGACACTCCAAGTGAATATTGGCCGTCGCCGTGATGTTCCTTATTAAGTACATGCAAGTGTGACAAGGTGCGCCTGCTACACGGAAGGATTCAAGAATGGGCTTTCGGCTTTCGAGCGGAACTGACTTTTTTCTCTCTCTCTTCACTCGTGTTCTATTTCTCAGTATTGTACGTAACACCACCGTTTATGCAATCCGAAAGAAAACCCTTGAAATTGAACGTGTGCAGAATTACAGTGGTAGTTCGAAGCACGTCTCTACCAGTGCACGCGCGCAGGAATTTAGTTCCTCGTACTGCCGATGAGGATGTTCTGTCGCGTTGACGTCGATTATGTTGGTGGTGTTGCAAAAGTATACATGAGCCTGCTGTTCTCGGTAGAAAATTGTTCTGCCTGAGCGCTTGTGATGTTGGTATTGGTGCTTCAGCAAACGTTAAGCGCAACATTGTTTGAAGAAGGGGTATTTTACAACCCTCTCTATGAAGACTTCGCGCGCTTATGGAGACACTATATATCCTTTGCGCAGGTGGGCTTCATCGACTACATCGCGCACCCGCTCTGGGAGACATGGGCCGACCTTGTGCACCCGGACGCGCAGGAGATCCTGGACAGGCTGGAGGAGAACCGCGACTGGTACCAGAACATGATCCCCATCAGTCCGACGTCAAGCGTGCCAGACATCGCACCCGCCGACGGCGGCGACGAAGAAGGCGATGCCGACGCCAAGTCGGCGGACAAAATCAAATTCCAGATCACCATCGAGGAGCCCGAGGACGACGACAACTGCATCCGCGAGGAGAGTCCGACGTCGTCGGACGGCTAGCAGCCGGCGACTCCTCAATGCGCCCGCACGACGGCGTGCTCCACTTCTGGACTTGTACTGGAACGCCCCCCCACCGCCACAGCCGACGTCTCCATCGCCGGCGGCGACGGCGACGAAGCCGACGGCTACGACGATGAACGCGTCGGCGGCGGCAGGGCGAGCCGCAGCGGGCTTGCTAGGCCGGTTCCGGGCCTGCTGCATCGCCACCCTTAACTTATTCAGTCGCTGGTGCGGCGGCGCCCGAAGGCGCGGGACTTCGACCGAGGGCGTCGCCCCGGACTGCGACCTCGCCACCTCATCTCTGCTGCTTAACTGCGGCCCTGACTCTTAGAAAAGAAGGGAAGACCCCGCCACTTCTTGCCATCCCCCCCGCTCCCGTGATACAGAGGAGTCGTCGTATGCGTGTACGCGGAGGTAACCACTTCGACTGCGACGTGTGTGTGTGTGTATGTGTGCTGCGTGGCAAAACAGAGCCCTGTTGGTGCCGTCACTTCTGGGACCGCGCCGCGACGTGTTGTGTCTTGCGTGCACCGTTTCGGACGCTGCAGCCGTCGCTCTGTTCCATCAATGCCGCGGTCTCTCGCACGCTCGTTATTTCGCTGTTCCGTGCACCTCTTTGCCTCCAAGAGGCCTATGGGCAAGCAAGCACGAACGCTGGATCTCAGTGGACAATGTGAGCCAAACAGAACGCGGGTTGGACCTAAGGGCGTGAGCTCCGTGTACAAGCCAAGTGTGCCGCCGTTGCCGTCCGTACATGCTTTTATTTCTCGCCCTATCTCACTACGGCGCCGGATCTGAAGCCCTTGTCTTGTCAAACAGCGCCTAGATTTCTGAAATCTCCCTATGCTCACTTCTGTTTTCTCTCTTCGCACACACGAATTGCCGTGCGTGTGAGCGCCCCATCGCGAGCGTGCGAAAAAGCAGTGCATCTAGTCAACAAACCGCGACAACAGCCCCCTCTGGACTTGGAATCGCACACATCTACGCCGCGCCCAATGTGAACTTGACGCCTTACTTTTTGTGCGTGTGTGTATTAAAAAAAAAATGTACCCCACCAGCAGAATGACGGACACGCAGAAAGAGGATTCTCATGTCTCGACTAGCCGAGTTTCAGTTGGCTTCACGCAATGCCCCTCTCTCGGCAGTAGATCGTGGCACAGTGTCCATTTCACATGGAGCCGTGACGGCGAGCTCGGTGACGGAGTCATTGCGGGACTTCGTCACACAAACGCGCGCGTGCGTGCACACAGGAGCTCCAAGACTCAGACTCGGGACGTTGTGTCTTCATCCGTAATTATCTCACCCAGCGTCGGGGGGAGGATGGTTGGGAGGCAAGGTTGGTAGTCGGGTCGTTCAGCGGTTACATATACTTAATACTCGCGGTTGCTCTCAGAAAACTAGGGCAGCTGGAAAAGACATAACACATACGCGGAATCCGCGCTGTGTTCGCGGAGGGCAGGAAGTGACGCGCATGTGTCGTTGTTATACGTCACCGCCATTGCTGCTACTCTATTTAACCTCGACAAGTACGAGCAATACATTGCGCGTGCGCAGAGCGGCAAGTCGTTCGGGAGATTTCTGACTTCTCGTTGTTGAAGGGTATACGGACACACACACACTCACACGCACACAAAAAAAAAGGACACTGGGTTGTTGAATTGTTGCATTTTTCGGAGATATCGCGAGGCAGAGATGGTGTTTGAGGGAGTAAAAGAGGACGACGGCTCGATAGAACGGAGGCAAAAAAAAAAAGATGATAGTGACGTATTTTATTCTTCCCCACCAACTGAACTCGCCCTAACCACCACACTCGTGGAACACTCGTTGTGTGAAGTTTTCACTCTATAATAGATACACGCAATCTCTTCTTTGCTTGTTGTGTGCAGAGAGTGTGTGGACAAGTCTTGTGTGAGAGGTGTAGAAAAGGAAAAACGCCTTGCAGGTCACTTATGTATAGCTATATAAATATACGTGGATAAAAAAGAAGCTGTTGTCAAGTTGGGCAGGGAATTTTTACTCGTAACCTGGGTTGAAATCATTATAACTGGAATGGATTCAGGGGCGGATTCAGCCACTCATTTTAGGGTGGGCGGTCGCTTGAAGTGAAACCGGAGTAGTGGGGGGTGCCAACTCATTTGTTATTAACAGTTATTATTATCGCAAGAACCCCATGTGAGCATAAATACTGTGAATTTGTGCTCACAGGGGTCCCACTTAATTCTTTAATCTGTTTTCTAATACACTCAAACATCATTATGACGAAGCTGCACCTTATACGAAAATAAGTTCGGTATATCCGGAAATTCGTAATAAAGGTATATTCCTAACACAATAACTATTGCAAGTATTCTTTTGCTTCGTTATAACCGATATTTTGTTATATCGGGGATCGTTATATCGAGGTTCGAATGTAATAATAAATTGGAGATATTAAAACAAATTATACTGGCTATCACACTTCAGATACAGGCACATTTTGCTGCCGTTAAGTGGTGTTGAGTGGCCGAGGCGAACACGGATGGGAGACACTTAAGGGGCGGGTGGAGGGGGGGGCCACAGGTTTAGGGGGGGGGGGGGGCGATTGCACCCCTGCGGCGCCACCTCTGGATCCGCCACTGAATGGATTTTTGCTGTTTTAGTTCCGTCGCTGACGTTGTAATACAGACAGCGTTCGCTGTGGGACGTCTTCATTAACTTAACGAATTAACTTACTACTCCAGCATTACAAATGGTGTAGTTATAAGTGTTCTGCACTGCGAAAACTAAACAAGGTTCTTGGAAGGATGCGGGTGCGGAGAACGGAAAAAAAAAAAAGTGCGAGAGTGTATACAATGTTGATGCACTTTCCTCCCAAAGGTTGTGGTTAGACTTCTTTAGCAATCGCATTGAAACTGCTTTGTTTGTTGCTTTCTCGCAGAGTGTTAAAGGCAAGGCTAAGCGTCGGAGCCTCGTGAATCCACGTGCACTTTGTTGTATAGGAGAGCATTACGCGATGCCTGTTATTAAGCAGAAGCCGAGAGTTGTGTTTGGCGCGTTTGTTTTGCTCTTTCGTGTTCCTTTTTTTCTTTTTTTCGTGTTCCCGATACGAAACGGCAGTTTCGGGCTTCGAGTTCAAAATGTGAGGACACAGGTAGGAGCACACAGTAGTGGTTGAGGCAAGAAGCGCTCATTTTAGATCTCCCGTGTCGTCCCAGCAATTTCTGCACCCCGAATGAGAGTAGAAAAGACGAAACGAAAAATCGGCATTACGAATTTCGCTGTCGCAGGTATTACAAGGTATTATCGCAAAGGGTATATCGTAATGGCTATACACGCGCTGAAGGGTGTAATATTTTACGCCACTTAGTGGGGAGTATTTCAGAGTCTGCGATCCAACTATACTCACTTGGCAACTATCAAAGCTTGTAAAGGGAACTTATTGTCCTACATATTCAGCACTGACATAATGTACATGCGTCATTGTCACGGAGCCCACAGCTCTCTGCTGTAGTACGTTTGAGCACGACGTCCAATGGGTAATAAAAAATGCGTGCCTGCAGGCTAAATGTGCGCGATTGTGATACGCCTTGTGTGCGGGCCTCTCGCATTATCTGAATGTTTTCAAAGACTGACAGGCACGTTTCATTGAGGATACATTTCGATTGGATTAAACTTGACAAACCGGTACTCTCTATCCGAAGTGTCAAAAAAGGCGTAATAATTACTCCCTTCAGTGTTGTATACCATTTTCGGCAGAATAACCAACGCCATGTTCGGTTTCAACAAGCTCTGTGATTGGTCCTCAGAGTACCCGTTCAGGTCTTTATCACCCATATTCTTTCAGTGTGTTAGTATGCCACGTGTACTAACAGCAATGCCTCTCTCTCTCCTTTGTTCTTGATCATTTACCTGTTTTCGTTGTACGTGAACTAGTCTTCTTCGATTGACGTAAGCAAAGTGCTAAAAACAATTTCGCTAAATTAAGAAATGTTTCTCAATGTGTATGGAACGCATGCACAGGTTGTCGGTCAAACCCGTTGGGGTTTTTGTTTGTTTGTTTGTTTTTCTCTGCCGAGCACGCATTTCGTCCTTGCTCCCCCTCCACATTACTAAACCTTCCCTGTACACCCGATGGATGTTGGCTTTCCGGGTGAGTTCCTAGAATTAGCATTATGATCACACTGTCTTAATAAAAACAAATGGAAGAAACATATTGTGCCTCGTCATCCTTCCACCCGTGGCTCTGCCAGTGTTATCACATCCTGCATGCACAAGTGAATGTGAAGCAGGTTACCGACCGTAGTCTGAACCAGTGGTTCTCAAAAGGGGTTCCACGAAGCCATTTTTCAGGGTTCGTGAAGGCCATCCTCGAAAAAAAAAAAACTGGGCAGGAGCGAAGCATGTAGGGAAGGACGTTGCAGCTCCACTCACGTGATACGTCAGGAGGGGCGAAGCATGCAGTTTTTTTTTTCTTCCCTAAGTTCCCGGTTTCAGTTCCCTACGGCATGTAGGGAAGGGTGTCTCAGCTCCACTAACGTTATCGGCTGTTTGTTGGGCTAACCATTATCTTCTTCATTGTTAGTGGACCGGTGGCGAAGTAGTGGGATTTACCTAATTTTTGTGGCACGTACCCGCTTTTATGATGGACCGCGTCTACATGGCACACCATGACGCCATTAGACGCCGACAAGCCTATACCGTAAGGTGCTTCGCCACTTCACGATTGCGTCACAAATTGTGTCGTCATGATGCCATGATAGCATGACGTCATTACGTGAAGTTAACTTTATGACGGACCATGACTACATGACACACTGTGTCAACAAGAGGCGCCGATCAAGTCTAGCCCCTATGGTGCTTCCCACCTAAAACGGTATTCCGTCGTAGAGCTGTGCACGGGCCGCATTTTCGAGCCCGGGCCCGGCCCGGGCCCGCTGACTGCGTCGAAGGCCCGCCCGAGCCCGACGCTAAAAGGCGGCGAACCCACCTGGCCTGGCCCGACGTACAAAAACAAAAGCTCGGGCCCGGCCCGGTCCGGCCCGATCTTTATAAAGTTTTGCTGCAGATACAAGATATCTTTGTCCGATAATGTGGCATATTCTTCAACATATCAATTCGAAACATAAGCAATCGACACATGACAGTCACACGGGTCACAGACACAGATTAGAAGTTGTTGTGTAAATATAACAAGCTATCCAACGATTCGGGCTTAGTCAAGTGCGGCGCTCCTGCATCACATATCCAGCCAGACTTAAGTTCTGTTCGCTTCTCACTCTGGTAGCAGGAAGTGCCAATACCTTTTTCGCAAGCATAGCAAGCTTGGAATATTTAAGCTGCTTGTTCTTAATGGAGTTTAGTACATCACATGCAGGACAAGGAGGATGACTCCATCGATAGGTAATGAAAAGCTCGTGTTGTGGGAAGAGTAAATGATTGCCATTGTCGCTCTACTCACTAAATAAGTCTAAGCATTGCTTTTCTGTGGCAAGCTACTCTCCACAATTTTGTACACTTTTGCGAAAGCGAAGAAATAATCCGTCGTAAGTTTGACTCGGGCTTTGCAGCTGGTCCGGCCCACCCAATAAAAAGAACAAAGTAGCCCGAGCCCGGCCCGGACCCGAGGTGAGAAGACGTCGGCTTACCCGAACTCGGCCCGCGGGCCGGGCCGGGCTCGGGCTTTCGGGCTACCCGAAGCCCCTGCACACCTCTATTCCGTCGAATTACATCGTCACGTCGTTGTGACAGCAAAGCGTATACAGAAACCACAAGCCTAAGTTAGTTAAATAACAATCGGGTGAAACATCGGGTGTCCTACAGAGCAGTGGCGTAGCCAGGGGTGGCACACCGGGCACGTGCCCCCCCCCCCCCCCCCCCCGAAATTTTTTTTCGCCATGGCATACAGAGCGAAAAATGACCATTTCAAGGAGGTGCCCCCCTCCCCTCCCCCCAAATCAAGGAGGTGCACCCCCCCCCCCCCCCGAAAAAAATTTCTGGCTACGCCCCTGCTACAGAGGTAAGTAACGCTCAAAGCAAAACTCGCAGGATCCCTTATGCATTCACCTAAGACGACTCGAAGGCCATCTTCTTTTTCTTCTCAGTCGTATTGATCCTGCTCAGCCACCCACAGAAATCTTTTCGCACCTAACGTGGGTTTGCGCTGCCTCCAGGATGGGGGCGCTAATCGATGACGCCACAAATTTTGGTTATCTGTGGTGTCATTATGATGTCACGATGGTGCCGTTATCAAGTGATGATGATTTTTTACAGCGAAGCTGTTAAGCAAATCGTTCCTTGTTCACCCCGTACCAAAGAACTATATCGTCGTCATAAACGGGTATGCACCACAGAAATCTGGTAAACCGCACTACTCACCACTGGTTCACTAAAAATGAAGAAGGCAACGGTTAGCCCAACAAACGGGTATGTGCCACAGAAATTTGTGTGGCCTATCGGAAAACTATCATCATCATAAATGGGTATGTGCCACAAAATTGGGTAAATCCCACTGCACACAACTGCCACTAAAAAGGAAGGAGGCAACAACTAATTCCTGTGAAGCGACGGCGGCGAGCCGAAAACCCCAAGTACGTACAACGAGAAAATTCACTAACATCAACGCGAAACCCATGACGCGAATCACAAAAGAAGCTACTTCACGTCTAAAAAACGTCTTGAACGGCTAGCCGAAAGAGCTACTAGATGTCTTGGTCAAGACATTCTGTAGCCGTGGACGGCTACCGACGGCTATCCGACCGTCGGATAGCCGTGCTAATGTCCCGCTAGAAGTTGTCTAAACAAAACGTTTTGACAAGACCAAGCTCAGACGTTTTCTAGATGCTGTTAAAGACGTTTTCGGAATTTCGTAGTAATGGCTTTAGAAATATTAAACAAGCTAATGTAACTGCATTTGCAGCACATTTGGTCGGCAGCCTGACGGCTACCATAGGAAGTTAGAGATTGAAGGGACTGAAAAGAGCTACCGCGAGAGCTCTGTCCTCTTTTTGTCCCACTTCCTATGTCAGGCGTCGTGCACGTGACCAAAGAGTCAAACAACATCCTTAACATACCTGTTCATCCACGCATGTCCTCACTGCGGCGTCTTTAAGATTTCGACGATTTCCCTCCCTCATACTTCAGTGTCATGTGCCGCGAAAATTAATGGCTACTTCAGCACATCACATATATCCAATTTTAATATAGAACACACCGCGGTTTATGATAAATCTGAACACGCAGATGATTAACACGAACTTCATAAATGACGTTCTGTCTATGGTGCACAAATAATCATGCTTATCAGCAACAACAAATTATCCCATGATGTTGTAAAAGCGGCTTTATTAATTAATAAAGCCCAACCGAATGTAGCACGAAATACGACAGCAGGTGACCGCACAAGGTGAAGCTGATTGCCGCGACAGCAACATAAATTCATGTTCCGCATGGATGCACTCCAGGTCCCGCCAGAGAAACTGCACTGGCTTCCAAATTAGCTGGCGCGGTGACAGGCCCAATGTCTTGTACAAACAGCAGTGAAGAAAAGCTGCATACAAAAAAAAGCAAGTAAGCTTTATGATTTACAACAAGTAACAGAGTATCAACTTCAAGTCACCCTAAGGCTGATTTCCAATCACAGATGGGATAAACTGTCATGTATTTATAAACGACAATAAATCATAACTGCACTCACAAAGCGATCGAGGAGACTTGCACTTTATCCGTTAGCGACCGGCCGACATGGTTGTAAGCAAGCGAGCAAGCACTCGCACGCAAACACCCACACATATGAGCTTCAACTGGTAGGTGTTCTCTGCTGTAAGCCGCAGAAGAACGAACAAGGTGACCCGAAATAGGGCGAGTAAGTCCGGCTTACGATTCGCACCGGCGCGTCCCCCATATATAGCTTTGCGTTCGACGAAGATTCAACCACCAGCAGGGAAATGTCCTATTTTATGTTTTAATTACAAGTTATGCTATAAAGTTCCAGTAGTAATGACGAAAAGTCAGGCGCACCTAATTTCACTTACCGAGAAAAGTACGTTATCCGAACGTGCGACGTTCCGAGTTGCAACGAAGGTGGCTAGGGCTAGCAGATCCGGCCATTATTGTTGTAACGAACCGTCGGCGAAAACACACACTAGAGCTTGCTTCACGAAACACTGATGGAATATATGCGGAAAACAGTGTGAGCACAGTTACTTGATACACCGCATAAGAGACAGTTATCCGTACAGAAATGGTGGAAACGCTACACAAAACACCAAACGATGACCGCCGTCCTGCCAATCGAACCACCACGGACCGTTGTTTCAACATGAGCACCCCGCCGACCGAAGCTGATGCGCGTGCGCGCCAATGCGCGCCTGCGTACGATTTGGCATTTCGGCGCTTCTCGACACAACAGGTCTCTTCGATTTGGCTTGCACTGCCTGCACTAGTTCCGAAAAGTCTCGCAGCGGTGCCAAGCGGTGCGGGGTGCGCGCAGCACCGGTTCAGCAAGTGCAGGTACAGCCGCGACACTACTGCGCGGCGGCTACCGCCAAAAGGAAGACGCAAGTGCAGGCCGTGTTGGCCAACGCGGCATGTATCGATGGTGGTGTTTACCAAAACACTGCCGCGATAGCTGTCTATACGTAGCTTCCGGCCGTATATGAAACTGCTCGACAGCGACGACGATTCCGACAACGGCGACCCTTACAGTAACTCCGAGGAGGTGGTTGTGTTTTAATTGGTCGCCTGCTCGTTGGTACATGAAGATGCCAATCGTGTTCCCTGGTACGGGAACGCCGTCGGAAGGTTCCATGAGTGTGAGCTCAAGAGACTGTTCAGACTGTCTAGAACCGCGTTTTACTTGCTCAGTGGTAAATTCCGCTGGTTTCGGCCTTTATTAAAGTGCGTGCGAGGCCATAGAGCTAGCGAAAAATCTTGGGGGTCCTTTGACCGACGGTTTAAGACAACTTCACGTAAAATTTTACCTATCCATGAAAGTTCGCTCGCTTTGTGTTCAAAACCTTTTATTGACAGCGCCACATTTCTTAACGCTATTCTAGAGCACAGATGTGACAAACGTTTGAAATCATTAAGATACGTACGCAAGCTCTCATGGTGAATAGATTTTTAAAATCAGCAGTTTTACTTGAAGGCGTCCTATCGCACATCGGCTTCACGCTTTCGCAAAGACGAAGTGAGAGCACAACTCGCGCCTCGAGCCACATCTATTTATTACCAACCTTTTTTTTTCCCCCTACGATCCTTATTGCCGTCAACACGATAGATTTTTCTGCTCATGAGCCATGTAAAAAGATTCACCTTAGTAGCTGCCGAAAAGACGCGGCTAAGATTACCCGTTGCACGCACTCCCTGAACAAGAACACGCAGCCAACGCAGCGTCGTCTGCTCTAAGCTTGGGAGGAGGAAGGGGCGCACGCCATGCTGCACTTCGTTGCACCTCCTCTTGAGCGAGTGCAGGCCGGCAGAGAACTCGTGCAGAACTACGCTTGCACCTATAGGCAAAACGAGGGAGCCATGCAGAGCGCGCGCGCGGCACCAGCAAATCGAGGAGAGAGGTGCTCCACCCGTTGAACTGGTGCCGCCGGTGCAGCCAAATCGAAAAGACCTAACGTCACAACGTTCGAAGAATAACTGAAGTAGTCATGTTGCGCTCGCACTACAGAATGTCTAAAATATGTCTCGTGTAGACGTTATGAACTTGTTTGGCAAAAAAAGGTTCTCGTAGTTGTTAAAAAGGCAAATAAACTGTACGCAAACACATCTGAGGCACGAATCTTAGATTTTCAAAATGTCTATTTTAGGTCTTCTGTAGACCAAGACGTCTATAGTTGTTTGTAGCCGTTTCGAGAAGTCTTTTAGAGGTTTTGTGTTTCGTGGGAAGGCACGGCGGCTGCAAGAAGGCCTGAAGTGACACCAACGACAACGTGGCCGTGTCCGGTCTGTGACTGTCTACCTATCGGCGCTAAGAATAAACGTAGAAACAACCTAGCGACACCTATATAGCTAGCCTAGCAACGACCTAGAAGCAACCTAGAAACAACCTAGAAACAACCAGCATCACCTAGCTGAGGCCTAGAAACAATTAACCTAGAAGCAACCAGATCGGTCTTCAGAATCGTCCAGTTTCGTTGTTTCAAGGCTTGCATATATCTTAGTGCAAGCTTCGCCTTTTCTTTTGCATCACATGTAAATTGACACCTCCGATGCGGGACGCTGGTAATAACAAACCATCGTCCAACAAAGGTAAGTAACACTCAAAGCAAAACAACAGAGGCGAGTACAGTTGACTATACGCGTCTCGCACGCAATCTTATCCCAACATTCGAAAGCACCGAGAACACCGAGAAAATTACAACACATCCGCACGCCGTTTGATGTCGGCCATGGTGTATCGCCCTGTGCGGGGTTGGTGTGTGGTAGGGCTGGACAAAGATACTCCGAAAAGTATAATCAGGAATACAGATATAGTAAAAGCTCGTTAATTCGAACTTTGTTATTTCGAACTTACAGTCAATTCGAATGGACGGCTTGGTCCCGGCATAGCTCTGTGTATTTCTATTGGGGAGAACTCCCGATAATTGGAACTTTTCCAAGTAGCCATGGAATGGATTCAGTAAAGGAGCTTATTGCCTCACGAATTCACCGCCGCAAAAATTTTTAGAATCCGTCCAGTACGAGCGGAGTTACAAAGATTTGTCGCGCGCTGCAATTGCATTCTCTCTTCTCTTATCCCGATGAAAGCGCTGAAAGCTAAGCAGGGAGGGACGGCACGGGAAAGAAAATACGTCACGCGCGCCTCGTGACCTTGAGTTCTTCTCTTTTTTTTTTCTTCGAATACATGGCTTTTCAGTGCGATCGCGTGCGCACGCGTGGACAAGTCGCGGCCTCCCGCGGCGGCCCCTGAAACGAACGAGCGCGCCATGCTCAAATCAGCCAATGGCTGACACAATGGCTGTGACGAGTGATTTTTGAGCTTGTAGTGTCATTTGTAGAGAGAAGAGAAAGCAATTTTTAGCTGACTTTGAGAATTTATTGTGAATTCCAGGCCGCGTGCTGCGCTATAATGTTTGGCTCGCGTGTTCTCGGGATCTACTACGCGTGTTGTCGGAAACAGACACGGACGAGCGCTGTCTGTTTCGTCCGTTGTCTTAAAAATTTTTGAGCAAGAATTAGTTGATCATGGAGTATTAACTATAACTCGAACCCACACCGTTTTAATATGTTCTCGGGAGCCTCGACGACCGATCGGCAGCGTTTTCTAGATCTACTCGACTGAATCAAGTAATACGTTTGAACAATATAACTGAATTGCGGTGCGTTGAATCTTGGCTAGTGCATAAAAGGCACAGCATAAAAGGGGTGGTGTTCGCACCTCCAGCATTTGCAACGTATTTTGGAAGGCAAATCTTCTTATAATAGAACTAGCGGCTGCCGGCTGGCGCACCAAAAAAAAAAAAAATGGACAGCCGAATTCTATAGTACCTGCGGAACTATATATACCTCAAAAGTGCTCTTTATTTCTCATGTCATTACACCATAGGCGGCGCACGGTGGTATGGGGCTCGACTGCGGACCCGAAGGTTGCGGCATCGAATTCCGGCCGCGGCGGCCGCATGCCGATGGAGCCCGAAATGCTATGGGCACGTGTACTTATATTTAGGTGCACGTTAAAAAAACACCATGCAGATAATCAAGATTTTCGGAGCGCGCTTTCCTCATAATCATATTGTGGTTTTAACATGGTGAAGGGTATAAAACCCCGAGGCTTTACTGCGCCGACCAAAGTAAAAATTAAAACACAGAGAAAAAGACGTTTCGGCTCCCACACGGGAGCCTTGTTCACAAATGAAATGAATAACATGTGTCAAGCAGTTCGCCTTATGTACGTTTGAGTATACCACGCAGGCAGCGCGCATACACTGATGGCAGATTACCATCGCTCCTGTTCAGTGTGCGTGGTGTGGTCTGTATCACGAGCGACTCAAGATAAAGACGTCGTGACAGTCCTTTTTCTCTAGCGAGAACACGTGCCCTCCCCCAGTCGATTGCGTGTCCACCTGACGCATGCTCAGCCAAAGCACTGGACTTCACATTTCCTTTCTTTACGTCATAATTGTGTTGCTTGAGACGCCGTTCAAAGTCACCAGTTTCACCAATATATACGTCGTCACAATCCGCGCATGGGACCGCGTACACCACACCGGGGAACTTCACTTTGGGTAGTCTGTCCTTCACATTTACGAGTGATTGTCGCAGTTTCTGGTCGGGAACATGTGCCACTTGGACATTGTAGGAATTCAGAACACGGCTTAGGGCTTCGCTTACGGAAGGGATGTACGGTATCCCCGCGCGCTTTTTACTAGAGGCAGCACAGGGCAATTGCGGACGTGCCATTTGTCGTTCGACAGCGTTCAAGAAAGAATTTGGATAGCCACAAGCTGACAATTCCCGCCGCACCAAGTGTACGTCGGCTGCGTAGTCTTCCTGTCTTGTGCAGATTTTCTGCGCGCGTCGTAGAAGCGTAGAAACCACCGCCCTTTTGTGGGGAGCAGGTTGCATGCTATCGAAATGTAAGTAACGCCCTGTGTGGGTTGTCAAGTAAATCCCCAATAATTATTATGCCAATCTACGGCTGTGTGTGTCCGCAGTCGTCTCCAAGCATCCTCGTTGTTTATTTTGACGTGGGGTTATGGATATTGCATCTGTTCAATCTGTAGTGTCGCGAGATGTCCGATCACGCAATTCCCCCCTCCCCGCGCCATGTCTCACGTCCACTAATGCATCGATCGCTCTGTCGCGAGTAAATTCCAGCTGTGTGGAAAGTGACGCTCGCGAACTAAAAGTCCAGGGGATCAATGATTACAACAACAGGGTTCAGTTCGCAAGGGGCGGCGCGCGCCTCCACCAAGAGGGGGTACTGCCACTTCGGCGGCGTGAGGCGAGCGTGCCACGGGAGTTCACGGTCATTGCGGCGTCAAGCCGCTGTTCCCGTAGGTGTACATCGAGTACGTTCGGCGGTCCGGGCGCGACACGCAGTCGGGAATGGTCAGAGATGGTCTAAGACACTGTTCCCGCTCGTGCCGGCCTGTATACGAGGGAGGAAAGGTCAGGGTACGAGCCAAGACACATTCAACCCGCGCAGCGGACCACCACCCCCTCCGTCCGCTCCAGTGCTGCCAGATGGCCCGACGACAAAATCAGTAGCTGGACCCGCTGAAAATCAGTAGATTTTCCGAAAAGTCAGTAGATTCATTAAAAATAAATTTGATGACAAATTTAATTAATTAGCAGTTCTAGTAAATAATTTCATTGTTTATACTTATTATAGTTAGTAAGCACTTACAAAAATGTTGCATAAAATAAATATAATGGACTTTTTTCACGATCGGTAGAGCACCCCTGGCGGCGAGAGCCATGTTCAGTCGACGCGACAACGTGTGTGTGCCTTCGCACCTGTGGTAGGGTCCCTAGTATTCTAGGGACCATACCTGTGGCCTCCGAGAATGCGCGCCGGCAGGTTTCGGCGGCTATGCGCAACCGAAAATGTTTCGGGTGCTCGCCGCTTGTGGCGCAGTCGAAGTATTTTCAGCGCGCATGCGCAGAAGGCGCCCATGAAACCACCTGTAGGAAGCAGGTAGGAAGAGAGCGCGGTGGCGGAATGTTCGCCTCCGAGATTTGCTGATGTATATTCCAGTGGCCGTTTGCGAGCACTGACTTTGTTTGAAAGAGGTGAATTCAACAGCTTGAGAGCTCTACAACGAGAACAAGCAGATATGCACGTTATGTCCCTCCTTCCGGATCATGTAATGGCCCGTTTATTTTAGTAATAATGCTTCGTTGCTCTTTTACATCAATTTTTTGCAGAGCCTTCGGAGCGCTCAAAAACGACTCTGCGAATGTACCATAAAGCTCTCCTGACAACTAAGAGAATTTATCTCTCTTGCTGCATTAAAAGGTGCAATATGGAACGCCAAACCACGTACTTGTGAAATTATTTTTATGTACACCCGAAAACAAGGCAAAGTCAAGAGTACGTATGTTTATCCCAAAAGCACAGATGTTCGTGGCAGCATAACCTTATCAATATTCGTTGCAACATTCACTGGCAATTGACTGCCGCATTTGAGTAGAACGCTTGGGAAGAATTGTGTGCCCGCAGAAATGCTGCAACACTTCTAGAACTAAAATTGGTCGTTCTAACTGTAAGATTGTTCAGGATTTCAGCTACAATCTAAAGATTCTGGATCGCAAGCCTACGGCAGGCACTATCATCTTCAAATCTGGTTTGCCAGGCTGTTCATATCTTGATGCAGTCGAGATTATGCAATACTTGATTATTCGAAAATGTATATAGTTAACTACCGTGAGCAATATTGAACCACAGAATGAACGTACATACAAAACTTGATTTAAATGACAGCTGATAAAGTTTATTTTTTGCTATTTTGCTCGCGATACTCTGCGTGAGGAAACCAAATTTTTGAGGCCGTCAGCATAATTTCACCCTTCCTTGTCGCAGTATGCAATGCCACCATCCTCTTGAGAAAGGGGAGGGTGAATTGATCACGGGCTTGTTTCTTTTGTTAGACACAACGTAATCAAGGAAACCTACGAAAAATGAAGCTAATTAAGATATATTGGACATTACTTATATATGTTTTAGCTGTAGTACAGTAAGTGGATGGCAAAACGACCTCCGCACAATTGATAGAGCATCGGACGCGTAATTGGAAGATTGTAGGTTCCGTCCCCATTCGTTTCCATTGACGTCAGAATTACTATGCTAGAGTTAAAGGCTACAAATAATGTCTCCTATAACTTCCTCAGCTTCATTGTCTGTTGGTTTCGTTACGTTACTGGCTTTATTTTCATTAGGCTGTAACATATCCTACAAGGCAGTTTTGCTGCGCAACAAAAAATCTTGAACAAAATGGCGCTGAATTTTATCCTCGCTACACTGCACGTGGACGGGTAGCACCGCCATTGTGCATGAGTTGTTATTGTGCGGGTAAGCTGCCTTGTAGTTACTGCGACTCGTTTGGTGTTCCTAAGAAATGCTTGTCGAGAGGCGTGGACAAGCGTGGCGGGTTTCCTTTTATTTGTTCGCGTACTTGTTTGGCCAGTGAATCAATGAGCTTCTCTGGTAGTACAAACTTTCGTGAATTTCATGCCCTTTCGTTAACCAGCTCCCTCGAAGACCAACCCCGGCTGGTAGCGAGAGCCGTCGACGCGGTAAAAACTAGGGTTTTCTGGAAGCGAGAGACTACCCCGAAGACGATAACTAAAAAAGTACCGAATAAAGACATTCATTCTTTCTCTTTTGGCTTGCTGAGCGTCAAGCTTGTCATGTCCCGCGGTAGTTCAGGCACGAACGGTGAAAACCCATTGTCTAATCAGACACCATGCCTTGCGCTGGCTGCATGGGTATCCAGAAAACCCAAGACCGACATGCGTTCCCGGTAGCCATGTGATGACCTTGACGCTTTTCCAGCAGCTCTTCTAGAGACCATGATGCTAGAGGCGTAGCTGATCGCACCTCAGACTCGCAGACACACCGCGATTTAGGTGAAACATGGGGCGACGCGTCACAAATGTGTGAGGTGGAGGTTGAGGGGGGGAGGGGTTGAGGCTGAAAGATGAAAAGACGCTTTCCACGTTACTGGAGAGCGTGCACTGACTACGGAGACAGAAAGAGAAGAACACGACGCAAGCGCTCATTGGGGGGCACGTGCGAGGGAGACATGCAGGCATGGTCGTCGCCAGGATTTTCTCTTGGGGGTTGCAAACGAGTGTTGCATCGCGGCTGGGGGGAGGATGAGAGCACTGGACTAGCTTGGGTGAGGGCAACTGCTGGTGAGGCTTGAGGGGGGGAAAGTGCCTCTTTTGCACGCCCCTGCCGACGCCCATGCATGCAGGTGCGTTAGCATCTTGTGTGCTCAAGTGTGTGGCTAATGTACTTAAGTGTCTGTCAATCTTCTATACTCCGTTTCATACATCAGGTGCAACGCAATGGCAGCTAGCGAGACTTCTAGCAGTACATGAGCTCGCTCCAAGAAATAGTTCAAGGATTTTAAAACCCATGATGTGTTTTTTTTCTGTTCGCTTTTAGACTAAGTAATGAATTTAGATCCTTTGTGCCTGAGAAATAAAGAAACCCTATTATTTATATGGTTGTCAATAGGCTGGTTGTTCAGGATCGCTGAGCGTCTCTGTTTTTTTCGTGTCGTGGCCTCCGCGATTAGTTCCGTCAGCGCGCAGCTGGAGCCCATCGCGGAGGCCAGCTTGAGACGCGCGGAGTTATACATTTTGCTGACCGAACTTTTTGCATAGCTTCCACAGCGTTGCACCTGATGTATGAAACGGAAGAAAATTTCGGCAGCCGCCGACTGCCCTTGAGAGGGGGTCGAAAGAGGATGCAGCTGTCGCTACTGAAAGAAATAAGTGAGAAATCTAGGAACTTCGTAAAAATCCGTAGAATTTTCTTTTTATCCGGGAATCAGTAGGTAGCCAAGAAAATCAGTAGATCTACGGAAAAATCCGTAGGTCTGGCACCACTGGCTCCCGAAACGACGTCACAACGTGTTTCGATAATGTTCTGGAGTAGCCCCCTCTATCGGGACCACGCGCAACCACTTTTTATTTAGTCTTTTAAAACCTAGGTGGCGCAAGCTGCGCTGCAGCTCTCAAGGTGTGCTTGACGTCGGTCTCGGTACTGTATTAGTGGGCCGCTTCGGTTTCCAACTTGGACCAGCTGCTTCCAGTTCAACTGGTCATGGTTCCCGTTGGTGGCCAGTTGAGTTGTAACTGGGACCAGCTGCTAACTGGAACCAGTTGCAACTGGAATCAACTGGTACCAGTTGAGTTGCAACTGGGACCAGCTGCTAACTGGGACCAGTTGCAACTGGAATCAACTGGGACCAGTTAGTTCCCAACTGGGACCAGTTGCTAACTGGGACCAGTTGCAACTGGGATCAACTGGGACCAGTTAGTTCCCAACTGGGACCAGTTGATCCCAGTTAATACCAGTTGAAACCAGTTGGATTCCCAGTTACACATTTTCACCTGGGATTATACCTAGTACACTATAGTTTTAGTCCACTGCGCAGGACGAAGGCCTCTCCCAAACTGTGCGAGAGCTAGATGATCTAAGGTTCAGTTTCCAATAGCGGCCTGTTCGGGTCCAGAAATTTTTAGTACCCTCTGCTGCTTCATGTCCGACCGCCGCCGTGCGGGGTCATGGTGTTTGGCAGCTGCTGGTGTCTGAGGGCCAGGGCGTAAAAGAGGTTCATTTGGGAGGTGTTGGCCAGTTACAGCACCAGGGAGGCCAATTCCTTTTCTCACAAGCGCGTGAGGGTTCGCCTTCAGGGGGGGGGGGAGAGGTTCGTTGCAGCGCCTGAGCCCGGCCCCCCTTCTTAGGTAACTATAGGGGGGGGGGGGGGGCTGCCCCCTTCGTGCGCGCACGCCTATGCCTGGTGAGGTAGTGAGCGTTTTGAGAAAGCACAAGCAGTGAGACACCGATAAACAAAACAATTAATATCACTAATAATGCGCTTGTAGGCAGTCACGTACTGTGCAGTTTATTGCGGTTGTTCATCGCTTGCGCCATACCGTAATTTACGGATTTTATCGACGTGAACACAACACTTACAAGGGCGTCCCCAGAAATTTTTCCAGGGGGTGGGGTATCCGCATGGGTGTGTGGGAGGGGGGGGGTGTCATCACATGCAGCCTTTCTTAATAATAATAAACAGCGCGAAAAACGAGAGACAAAAAGCGGGGAAGAGCTAGGTGGGACCACGACCTCCTCGTGTGTGGGTGGGACAAGCGCTAGCTGACTGCCAACTGAAACAAAGCTGCATACCACGTGTACAGCCGCCCATTTTTTTAACCTGAACACGCGAGCATCGACCGCCGAGTCTGTTCGCGCGTCCTGGTGTCCGGTTCCCGGAAAAGCCTAGCCGAAGACAGCTGCACAGGACTGTTCATCGCAGGCATGCACGTATTCTCGTTCATTTTGCCGCTGTGCTCGGTTAAACGCCGCTTATCGACTGGGCGGTCAACGCTCGCGCGTTAAAGGGACCCTGAAACGGTTATTTGAAGCTTTGTCAGCGTTTAGGCTAGAGCATCATCGAACCATTGGCACCACAAATTTAGCGGCACGCCGTGTACCAAGGCGGCCACGGACAATTATATCATACCCTCCTTCTCACCGCTGCCTTGCCTCCTCAACTCATGAGACACGCTGGCATCGCTGGCGATCGCAGAGCTCACGTGAGCACACTCGACGATTTGAGCTTCGCCCAGTGATGACCTCCGAGACTGCACGCCGACAGGTTGCGTGCAATCTCGGAGACCATAGCCCAGTGCGCCCGGCCGCACGCACGCCGTCTGGCAACAAAGACATCGCGGAGTGGTTGATATCTGCTCCGACAGGTGCCGCCACCCTACCAGCTAATTTTTCGTGCGCGCACACCGCAGCCCCAATGACGTCGTGCTGACACTGCATGTCGTACTCGCAAGGGGCGGCTGAAAACGCGTTGGGCTGAGCCGCAGTGATCTGCAGCGATTCGCAGCTTTATAGCGTTGTAATAAATTACACAGTGTAAGCAGAGAGCTTAAATTAGCCTTAGGACTTGGTCTACTGGCCCAATGTGTTTGTACAAAATCGTCAAAACCATTTCAGGGTCCCTTTAAGGTTTAAAAAAGTGGGCGGCTGTACATTGTCTTTTGTATATTGCCGTTACGTGACTGGCAAGATCAGTAAAGTGGGAAGTTGGCTGGCAATGCTGAAGGATGTTTCACACGGATATGTGGAAAATGAGTGCGCTAATCAAGCTCTGCAGCTAATTGCTACTTTATACAAAATTGTTAACTGAAATTAAAGGAGGGGGGGGGGGGGGGATGGGGTACACCTTTTCCGGACTCCCATGAACACTTATCACGCGCAACAATCCTTATCGGCTTACTGATGTGTTGATTCAAACCTCGCGCCGTGTTTGGCGAAAAACTTTGTGTTGTCTAGCAACGCTGGTCAGCCTACATGTGCGACTGAAAATGGCCGATCTCTTCCGAGGATCCGACAGCGATTCCGACGATGTTGTTGAGCTTAAATTGAACGAGGACTATGCCAAGAACTACAACCAGTGGAGAGAGAAAGAAGAACTTCAGAAATGTTAGTAATAACAGCTTATTTATTTCTTCACGCTTCGGTTTGTGTGCCACCGCTCGTATGTTTACACATGGCAGCGCTCGTAAGCAAGCCATGTGGTCGGGTGTCTTGTGTACGCGTTTTAGTTGTTTGACCGTTTACCTGCCTTTTCTGCCGCACTGTTTCATTAATTTGTATATTTTTTTAGTGAAGGACAAATATGGTGAAGACGTCACATTGGATTCCTCTTCGAGTTCATCGGAATCTGAAGATGAAGATGCTGAGGTAAATGAATTTGTGTGTGTGTGTGTGTGTGTGTGTGTGTGTGTGTGTGTGTGTGTGTGTGTGTGTTTGTTTGTGTGTGTGTGTGTTTGTGGAAAGGGGGGGGGGATTTGTTAATTTGTTATGTTTTCTCCATACTCTGGCTATGTTTTCTCCATTGTGGCCCTTTTGTGACAGGAACTCACGCCGACGCTCGAGAAAAAGTTCTTGGAGACCCTCAGTGCCCTTAAAAGCAAGGACCCGAAGATTTACGACAAGGACACAGTGTTTTTCGAGCCTACAGGTGACAGAATTTTCTCTTTGACCGAGTTTATGTTCGATTTCGCTTTCGTTCACCAATTCCATAGAGAACCAGCAGCCTAGTGTCAGTAAATCGTATCATTAACCTCATAGGTATCTGAAAATGGTCTCAAATAGTTTTCTGGCTATGCGCTTCTGAGGTAAATGTAGCAGCGCAAACACGCAAGGCGCCCCACATAAAAAAGACACGACACACGCTGTGTTTTTGCGCTGTTACTTTTACCGCGGGAATATGTACCAACTAGGCCCAAATGATGTTTTATTGAGTGTATGCTCTCGATTGCTGCTTACTGTATCAATCGAATCTGTAGTATGCGGAACAACTACTGTTGAAAAGCGCAAACTAAAATCGCCGTGGTTAAGCAGGGGGTGACTGTCCCAGAAAAAGCATTTTTTTTACCTAAAGCCTCGTTTGACCTAATGTAAGCCTTGTTACAAGGCATAAATATCCTTCACTATATCTGATACTCATTAAAAGCACGTGTTCTCATGGAGGAAAGCATCCCGTGATGTATGACAAATAAGGATTGCTGGTCGAATTTTTTTATTTATTATAGGAGGGTTGCACGGGGGCGGGGCCCCCGAGATGGCGCCAGCGTCGGGACGGCCATCTTGGTGGTTTCCGCGTAGGTAGGGTAGGCTCAACCGCATTCTACCCGCGTCATGCACAATGTCACGCACACAGCCTCTCGTCGCCGCTCGCCGTTTCGATAAAACCGATGAAGCGCGCCACCAGAGAACATCTGCGCCACCACGGACCACCGAGATGGCGGCGGACGCCGCTAGCGATCCAAGCGGATGACGTCACTTGCAACCCTCCTATAGGAGGGTTGCAAGGCGGAGCCCCCGAGATGGCGCCAGCGTCGTTACGGCAGTGCGTACATCTTGGTGGTCTCCACGTAGGCTCAGACGCATTCTACGCGTGTCATGCACACTGTCACACACAAAGCACCTCGTCGCCACTCGCCATTTCGAGAAAACCGAGAAAGCGCGCCACTAGAGAACATCTGTGCCACCACAGAGCACCAATATGGCGGCGGACGCTGCTAGCGATCCAAGCGGATGACGTCACTTGCAACCCTCCTATAGCCTCAGGACCAAAATGCATTACAGAGCGGTGTGGGTTTTAAAAAAAAGTAATTGAACAAAAAGCAGTGAATAGGAGGGGCCATATTGGTGACCCGTGGTGGCGAAGATGTTCTCTGGTGGCCCGCTTCATCGGTTTTCTCGAAATGGCGAGCGGCGACAAGATGCTTTGTGCATGACGCGGATAGAATGCGTCTGAGCCCACGCGGAAACCACCAAGATGTACGCTCTGCTGTTCCAACGCTGGCGCCATCTCGGGGGCCCCGCCCCCTTGCAACCCTCCTATACAGTTAGATTGTACAAATAAATCTCGTATAATACAATGTTAGCTAATGCATTACAGAACCTAATTATACAATGTTAGCTAATGCATCACGGAGCAAATGGTTATCATTAATACTAACAATGTCACCGGGAAGTCTGTTCCACTCCTTTGATGTACAAGGCAAAAAGGAATTGAAGGAAGTTTTTGTGTTGCATGAAGGGATGCCTACTTTGTGATGGTGATCAATGTGGCAGGGTATGTGCTGTGGGCGAAGAAGTAGTTGGTCATGCAGGAAGAAATGGGGATACATCTTGTGAAATAGTGTTAAACGGGAAACTTTTCTATGAGATGTTAAAAAAGGGAGCGCAAGGGAAGTTTTCATGGTTGAAATTCTCGCGGTTCTGTTATAAATAGACAATATGAAACAGTTATTCTAGGCACCCACATATTCAAGAATTGACGGATCATTCAATGTAGTCCCGTTTGGTTCCCTTTTGAATGTGTGGGTGTTCATTGCACTTGTTGAACGCTGATACACACAAATATATGTTCTATTTTTGATTACTGTGCTGCTTCCTGTGTCACAGGTGATGCAGGCGAGGGCGGGCCAGTTAAGGAAAAACAAAAAAAGGAAAAGCCCATGTTCCTGAAGGACTACAAAAGAAAGCTGATCGTTGAGAAGCAAGGGTAAGCATTTACAATGCACGCTTTTTTTGCATAGCTGATATCTGTTGTCTTGCATGGGCATGAGAAACTGCATTCATAAACTGCATGACAGTCCCGAGGGAACACTGAGTTTATAGAATAGAAGAAAAATAAGTGCGCTATGATGTTGGCCATGTTCGATGCTCTTCAGCCCTGAACTTGACTGCTGCTGAATTTTACAGTCATGTCTGGAGTACTACTTGGAACTGTCACACTTGAAAAATGCAAGCTAAAGCTGTGGGAATGAAACAGGCGGCAGCTGTTGCGGTGCGACTGTTCTACAAGAATATTCAGATGCCGTGTCATGACGTTAACATATGCTGTGTGAACCACCAAGCAGGATTGTACTGGCGCTCTGACACCAAGTTCTTTAAACAATCCATCATGCTCAGAACTTTGAGCAATGCGGTTGAGCTTGCTCACATGAAACCTTAAAGGTGATAAGCTGTTACAGCACACTCATTGAGACTGGTTGTTACTAGTGCATGTTTTATTAGATTAGCGTGTAGATATTTGGGATACTTCAGTTACTGCATTCATTTCCAGGTTCATAAACCTTGGGAACTATGTCACATATTGAAGTCGAGGTTTTGATGGAAGCCCATCTGCTGAATCCCATGTAAAGACTGTGATTGCTTATATGCAGTCACCTACCGCTTATTCGGACTCTGCGGGAACCGCCGAAAAGTCCGAGTAATCGAGAATCTGAAAAAAAGGATTTACCGAAACAACGCCTTTTTTGGCTCAGTGGCCGGAAAAACTTATCAATGCACGTCTGCACACAAGCACGATCGCAAATGACCAAGTCGTCCCGTATTTCAGCCAATGTTAGGCCATCACTGTATGTTGTCAATAGTACTGTTACGGCCTGCGCTAAATCTGCATTTGATAACAGTAGTGCGGGCGGCACTTCATTGGAGTCATTGTCCACCAGCGCTGGTTCGAGAACCTCATAGATGATCTCATCACCGTCCAACTCCGCAAAAACTCCCGAGCAACATTGGATTGAGGTCAGGCGCCTCCAACCTGACAAATAATCGTGGCTTTTTTTGCCATCATCGTTGTCTCGTAGTTGCCACGTTTCTTCATTAGTACCGACGGTACTGACAGAACAGGGGGCGTCAGCCATTTCAGCAGATCGGACCTTGCACTTCAAGCAACAAACAAGAGAGCGGGACGCAGATCAGCCCTAGCCACAGAAACAACTGACAACGCAAACTCTCAAATGCCAAAAGGGAACAATGTGAGTCTAGTTGCTGCTGCAGCGCTCGTGATTTAGTTCTTTCTTTGTCCGTTTCGTACACGTGATCATTCTCAAACGCCACAACGAGCTGACTCCGAGCGTTTCTTGGCTTGGCTTGTGGTTTGGCCGTGGTAGCCATTCAATGAATACTGGGCTGGCTAAGGCCGAAAGGTGGCCATTACGTCCAGTTGAAACACATCGCCTTCAAGATTGGCAATTGTAATTTCTACGCTGATTTTTACACTGGCACTATCTCCAGCCATAGCCATTGCTACTGTGCAACCTTTCAGTGCTGGCAACTTAGCGAAAATATTGTGAATATTGCAGACAGCTGGTCATGGAGTTCCACGTCGTACTCAGTGAGCAAGCCGTAGTCTGAAAAATCTAATGGCGCGTCTGGATGGGGCATCCGAATTTTCGGTTGTGAGTTTACCACTTCAATGGCCGGAGTGGTGGCGCCGCGAAGGTGTCCGAATAAACGGTCAGCGACTGTTCTGGCAAGACGGGAAAATTTGAACAGTGGGTAAAGCAGCATGTCAGTGACGTTAACCAAAAAAAAAAGCGTCTTCAAATCACTTGGCAGAGCACGCAGAAAAGTTGAGCCATCAAAACAATATAGATAATGCCATGATTTTGGAAAAAAAGGAAAATGTGTTGTCAAGACACCGCTTAGAATCCATTCCAATTAAAACGACGGATAACACGTGGAACCGAAACAATGGAAACCTTCCTCATACCTACACCTGCTACTTACAACGCATTTTAAAGCCTTCATCGCTTCGCTTGTCCTCGCTTTCATTGTGAACAAGGCTCCCATCAGGGGTGCTGAAACGTTTTTTTGTATTAAATGTGAAGCATTTCTTAGCGAACCTAACACACATTGAACGTTTCTATCTACATATCTATATATCTAGCCGCCTACATCTGGGTGCTCTTGTGATCGCCTCTGTAACTTGGTGTTGGCCAAAATTGGTATGGGAGGGCAAGAGGGTTTGACGAATATGACTGTCTGGTTGTGACATGCATAACGTGAAAATCTCGTCGAGTGCGTCGTCAAATCCTTTCCTCCAAACACGTGTGGCACATACTACCCATATACGTATCATGGGCCGTGGTATGTGGGCATGCGCCACTGGTGATTGACATTTTATAGCTACCCAGGAACGGCGAGAACAGACATTGGTAATTTAAGTGCGAGAGCGTTAAAAAAACACATCAGCAGCGTTGACCAGACAAATATGAATAATAAAAATCAGGATCCGAGCAGGAATCGAACCCAAGCATTCTGCGTGGCAGACAGGTGTTCTACCACAGAGCCACGCCAGGTCTTGAAGCTGATTTGGAAAAAGACCCTATGCAAGCGTAACGTCAGTGAAACGCCAATTCTAGTTGCAGTGCTGACTATCTAATATAATAACAAAGCAATAAACATTGCATATTTTCTCCGATCATGCATTATGAAAACACCTCGATCTGCTTACTAACGCTTGGCTCAAAGCCAAAAAATGCAGCCTAAACAATCACTCGCCAGCTGCTTCGCATGAAATTAATTCCCACAAGGCATGAGATCTGCCGAATTTTTTTTTTCAGGGTCGATGTCCTTTTAATTTTTATCATGTTTCATATTGTAGCATAAGGTCCTAAGACCCAAGAAGCCAATTCCAGGTCAATTTATTTATAAGTTCTCTATTTTGCTCTTGAGCATACAAGAAAACAGAAAAAAAAAGATATATTGGAGCAACTGGCGAAATTGAATTATTTGTACCAGCTAAATTTAATTAACTAAAATTTATCTAATTAGCTTATACAGCTGTTAACTGCAATTTAGAACACAGATTATGCATAAAAATTGATTACAACTTCATTAGAGACCATTCAGCAGTGCTGTCACATATACTCGGTAAAAACGAACTATGGAAAAAATCTATTTACATGCCGCGAGGACGAAAAAGTTGACGTTTCTGGGAAATGCCATTTTCAAACCTGCCGTGTGTCATAGATACCCGACATGGAGCACCATCTTGTTGAGCTTAAGTAATGCCTTCCACTTGAAAAATTCAAGTTGAAGGTAAAAAAATATTTGCTTCGGAATTAAACTACGTTTGCTTGAAGCAATAGCCCCAATTGGGGTCACAGGGACTGAAGAGGATAAATGTGCAGAGGTGCGTGAAGTGTGAGCGGGTGCATGAGTTCCCACATTACAAGAGAAGTCTGCAACATTTTCAGTTGTATTATGGGTACTGTTTGTGAATGTTGGCTTGATAAACTGTCTGTCTGTCCGTTATTTTCTCTTGTTCACTCTTGCCTTCCTTTCTGTTTGATGCAGCGTACTGTCGGATGAGGAAGATGCCGCAGGAGATGCCGATTCATCGACGCAACATAAGCAGGGCCATTTTGCCACTGCTGCCGAAGAAGAACACTTAAAAAGAAGGTCTGTCACCTTTTTGTTTTCGTTAATGATATTACATATATATACAGGGTGTTCTTTTTTTTTTTAGATACAAATTTTTAATAAAACTTCTGACAGTCAGACTCCTATCACACTTGCACATGAACTATACTTCGAGGAGGAAATACTTTGCAGCAGGTAAAATGAAATTAAGGTTACTAATTAATGAAGGATTGTTAATTAACATTTAATTACTGGGTTAAGGGTAGTTGTGTATGTTTGAAAGTTGTAGACCATAATAGATTATGGCATGCTCATTTTTTAAAAAATCATGGAAGTCACACTAATTTTGAGATATTCATGATCGATTTTTTTATGGCAATATCAAAGATGACCGCTCCCGGCGCGTAAAAAACACTGCCACTCTGTTATGTCGGACTTGAATTTCCTGTAGCAAGAAAGTGACGATATTTGAATGAATGTGTGTCGTGGCTGTAGCGTCATGGAAAACGGCAAGCGATCTCACTTGCACGACTGGAACGCCTTACCTTGTCGGTGATGTTTCGTGCTAATCTTTTTAGAGTGAAGCTCTTATGGCCCATTCCTGCATTGAGCGGCATTGCTGGCGCCGTCGGTGGTGTGACCAATAGACATGAAAAAGTAACTGATAGACATAAAAAAATAAATTCAGAAAAAAAATACCCGGGATTGAATGGGATTTGAACCCGGGCCCTCTGCGTGGCAGTTGAACTACCACAGAGCTACGCCAAAGCTTGAAACTCATTTGCAAAAAAGACCCTATACAGGCATCATGTTGGGCAAAGAATTGCGTTAACCTATGTAATGTAGCGTGGCAGAAGAGTAATAAAATAAGAACCAGTCATCACACAGTGCTAACTGCACAATGAGTGTGTGGTTTAATGCTTCCCACCCTCTGCAAAGTGCTCAGCCATTTTTCATCGCCATCAGCCACATGCAGCATCCACAAAGTGCGTATAATACCTTTCAGATGTGTAGTAGGTACCTTGGTTATCTGCAGAAAAACTAATGGCGTAGTGGGTGGTCTCCTACTTCACAATACGAATTACGATTTATGGCGCAGTCGATACCTTGCGGACAGCCAAAACTTCAAAACGCAGTTGGCCTTGCCCCAACACGACGCTGCGCTCAGAATTGGCATTAGGCATTGCCGTAATCGTCGGTGAATTTTTTCTTTCGGTGAGACAGACTGTTGGGATAGCTGGTCCTGCATTTTACCAAATCGAAATTAGTGAAAATAAAGATGGACACAGAAACGTGGCAGGCAGAGCCCTTGTCTGCCTCGTCTGTGTCCATCTTTATTTGCGCTAATTTTCTTACGGGCTGTAAGCAAGAAGACTGCAATACAGTAAAAGCTTGTTATTTTGAACTTGAAGGAGACTATAAAACTGTTTGAATTAAGTGGAGTTCGAATTAGTGGGCGGGAGCTAGAAGGAACGAACATTGCACCACACTGCGTGGACAGAACCCCCCAAAGAAGCCACCTCTGGACTTGTTTGGAAATGCGTCTGCCACCTCTGGCAGACGCATTTTCGATGGAGGCGAAAGTGCTCGAGGCCCGTGCGCTTAGATACAGGTTCAGGTTAAAGAATCCCAGCTGGTCGAAATTTCCAGAGGTCTCGATTACGGCGTCTCTCATAATCATATCGTGGTTTTGGTACATTAAACTCCATTGATTATATGATTTCGCATATTAAGTACACTGCACTCTGACAGGTGAAAGAGTTTTTTGTGCCTGTTTATTGTTTAACCCTTCGATGGTTTTCGCCGTACATGTACGGCACGGCCTTTATCTTTAAAACGCACACTTTTTTTTTATCATTTCTCTCTCTTGGCGTGTGCTGCCACACTTCAGGAACACGTGGAATTTTTTTCATGCGCCGATGTTTCTCCGTTGTTAATTCTTTTTTGCTTCGCAAAGCGGCGATCCGGCAACCACTTGCGCACCCGAGCGCGTTCGCGTTTCGGCTGGTTTAAAACGCGCGCCTCTTTCCATCATTTTTCTTTCTTGACATGTGCTGCTATGCTTCGGGAAACTGTGAAATTTTTTTCATGCGCGGATGTCTCTCCGTTGTTGCTTTTTTTATGCTTCGCAACATGGCGCGTCGGTAGTTGCTTGCGCCTTCAAGCGCGCTCGCGGCGCGGCTGGTTTGAAACGCGCGCCTTTTTCGATCACTTCTCTTGCTTGATATGTGCTGCCACACTTCGGAACACGTGGAATCTTTTTCTCGCGCCGATGTCTGTTGCTGCTTTGCTTTCCAAAGCGGCACGGCGGCTTTCGCTTGCGCACCTGAACGCATGCATGCCGTGCGGCTGGTTTCGGTTCGGTTGGTTGTCGCTTCTCGTGCCTGCAAAGCTGATGGCTGTCTGATTTTTAATCTCTCAAAGGGTGACCGCTTGTGACTTTCTCGTTTATTGCTCCTCGAGGCGCGCTTACATCTGTTTCGGGAGGAGCTAAATTACACAAACCTTGCCCCCGTGGTTGAGTTTCCTGTTTAGGGAACTCGGAAAAACTAACTCCGTCTCGTTGGCGATAAGACGAAGGATCATTATAGCTTTTTCCCTCATTTTGCTTTCCGGACGGGTGCACAACCGCACAGTTTTCTTCCGTGCGCTCACTCACGCACTTCGCCTACGCTGCGGAAGCTCGCGCCGGTTGCTATGGTGCTAGGGAGTCGAGTGGTGGTTTTTCCGATGTGGACTATTCCCCAAGTGCCGGATCTGATTCATTGGATGTCGGTTCGTCAGGCAAGGATTTACTTACGAGTTCAGACTTGGATGATGATGAAGCAGCGACATCTTGAAAACGTGCGCGGTGATACGATCTGGATAGAATCAAAGGTGACAATTCCCCAGTGTTTAGTTTTAGAGGAAAACCTTTTTTTTTTTACCGGAAAAGTACTCTACTCTGGTGCGCTTCTTTTTGTATGTCTGTGAGCTATGTTTATTATAATGCATAATTTTTATTTATAAGACATCGTAAAAGTGTTTTTGTTTAGGATTTTGCTTGATGTTACTATGAATAAACCATGTGTATGTAACAACACAAAATGATTTTTTTGTCACTTTACGGTCAAGAAAAAAAATTTTAGACAATTTTTTTCTTAAATAGAATGGTCTGAAGAATTTATTTCAACAATAAAAAAAATTACACATTTTTGGCATGCATTTCGCAAAAAAATTCGACCCTGAAAGGGTTAAGCAGGAAACAGATAAGCAGGCCCTGAGATCTGGCCAGTTGGTACTGAACTAGCGTTGAAGTTGGACGCATTTGTACATGATCACCTTCTGACAAACTGAACAGCACGACAGGACACAAAGAAAAAAGAGACGGACAAGCGCAGTTGGAGCTTATCATAGCTTCTGAAAGCGCAATGAAAAACAGGAAAAACTTGTAAACAGGGGGGTGTGTGCTCAAGTACACACCCTCTGTTTACAAATTTTTCTTTGCTATCTTCCATCTTCCCCTTCCTGCCTTCCTTTCTGTGATAAAAAACATAGTACCATGAAAGAAAAACACAGAACAAGTGTTTGTCCTGAGTAGTTCTTCCATTGTATTTAGTTTCTTGTTTTAGTTTTTGCGCTTTCAGAAGTTGCATATCAGCACCACACATCGCACGCTAAAAACAAATTCCATTCTGAAATAACAGAGTGGTTGCATTTTCAATGTGCCGGGTGTGGTGAGTCTCAATACCGTCATTCGACTTAATGAATATCTCACATTACGTCATCTTTTATGATTTCTAATGTGGAGTGAGTTTTCGCTCGTTCAACTGGTGTGCCTGAAAACTTTGCGAATGTTGTTCACACATTGTTCTTACAAGATTCCTTTTGGCTATGCTTTACTAATTCATTCCTCACTACCTGCTAAAAGGTGCTTCTTCTAATGTTGTGGTTTTTGCAGCTTCAAGGCGGCCCTCGCAGACTTCGATGATGACGAGGATGACGATGGGTCACTGCTAAAAACAGCGAAGCACAGTCAGGAACTAAAGGTAAGAGAAAGAGGAAGAAGAAGGATATAACAAGGGCAGGGAGGTTGAGGGACACAGGTCCTGAAATTTTTTTTTAAAAATTTTTTATCGACTGAGATTAAACTTGCTGATTTGTTTACAGATTTCAAATATACTATTGTTTTTGTATAATATGTAGTTTTTAAAATATCAGACATTTCATGTGCTTTTTGAGAGCCATAGTATGCTTAAACTGAGAGAGTTACAAAGTAATCAAGCACATCAGAATGACCTGGAATGAGTACAGAGTGCAAGAAAACAAGAATGGATGTTCTAAACCCATTTGAACAAAAGTTCTGGTATGTTGATCATTCACCAATGAGTCTATGCCAAGCTGGGATTTCAGTCACAAATATTCAACATGCCACAACTTTTGTTCAAATGGGCTTAGAACATCTGTTCTTGTTTTCTTGCACTCTGCGCTCATTCCAGGTCATTCTGATGTGCTTATTTACTTTGTAACTCTCTAAGTTTAGGCAAAGTATGACTCCCAAAATGGCACCTGGAATTTAAAAACTACACATTCTGCTAGGAAAATAATTGCATATTTGAAATCGGCGCACAAATATACATAAACTCGGCAAGTTTCATTTAAATCGATAAATAACTTGAAACAATCTTCAGTACTGACACATTTCAGTTGGTGATGCGAAATATTTTCTGTTTACTTACAATAGAATGCTAGGAATTTTGTTCTTTTTCTGTTATTTGTTCCTAGATGTCTAATATTTAGGTATGAGCGAGTAGTAAATTTTAGGTTGAAAGTGAGTAGTGATTTAGTCGAATAATTTCGAATCGAATAGTATATATCGCTTATTGTAAAAACAAATGAGCATACTTGTCATGACCCAACTAACCTGCACAATATTTTTGAAAATCGGAACAGGGCATGTGCAAATGTCATTCATTTCGGTTCAGAGTTAAGTGCAAGCAATTTTGAATACTAGTAGCAGGATTTAAATTTCAGTAGGATGCAAGTGATAACCAGTGAATATGTTATGCTTTAAAATTTACTATACTTAGAGCATGTAAGCCCTTATGACATAAAAAATGATTAATCTATCTGAGGGTAATGTGCTCATTTAATGGTAAAGTGGGGCCTCGCGGCGGTGCAGATTTCTTTTTTTTTTGGAAAGGTGTTTTCACGGCATAGCACTTCTATCTGCAGTGAAACCACTGTACAGGGGGTTACATGCAGTCTAATTTAAGCCTATTTGTTCATTAAAATACTTTAAAATTTTGAATAATTTAAATTCGTGTCGAAGCAAATTCGAATAATGTAATGTTCGAATATTCAAAGTGTTCGAATATTCGCGCATACCTACTAATATTCTGAAGCTGTATCACATTTTAAAGGGCCAGTGAACAACCACGATGTCCAAAAATTGTTATAAAGGGAAATATGTGCATTTTTGCTATGTGAACACGCTGCCGCAAGAATTTTGTGAATATGTGCTATAATAAGGAAGTTGAAAGGGTTAGAACATCTGTTTCAGCTGGTTTCAAATTTTTGGGCGGCCTCGACACCCTTCTCCGCCGTAGGGAGGGAGGAAGCGTAGCCCGCCGGCGTGACTCCGCCCACTTCGGCAACGCGACACGACGTCAGTGATACGTCATTGGCGCGCAGCCAACGACCGAGCAGGTCCTCCCCCACATGAGCATGTGTCATAGCAGCGTGGGGAGGAAGCGCAATGTGAGGAGCACTGGGAGAGAGACTACTGGGAGAAGCGGTATTTTGCCAGAACTAAAGCCTCCGAGATGAAGAGGCGTCTTGCTGCTTTACCGCTAGGGGAAGGGTGCACCTTGCACCACGCTTTCTCCACGCGCCGCTATGACACGTGCTCATGTGGGGGAAGCCCTGCTCGGCCGTTGGCTGCACGTCGATGACGAATCGTTGATGTCGTGTCACGTTGTCGAAGTGGGCGGAGTCACGACGACGGGCTACGCCTTCCCCTCCCTATGGCGGAGAAGGGTGGTGAGGCCGCGCGAAAATTTGAAGCCAGCTGAAACGGATGTTCAAACCCCTGTAACTTCCTTATTAAAGCACATATTCACAAAATTCTTGTGGCAGCATGTTCACATAGCAAAAATGCACATATTTCTCTTCATTACAATTTTTGAACCTCTGGGTTGTTTACTGGCCCTTTAAGGGCTTTGGTATGTCTCTACAAGACAGCTACAAAGGTGGGCATAAAATTAAGGCTAGATGTTAAACTTTGCCAAAATACCTTACAGAGTTTTTCCAGCACAATTAATAGTCTCCTTGAGTGACTAAATGCATCCTTAAGGGGAGATGCGATTCGGAAAAAGACTTGTGTTAATCTGTAACCTAGGGCAATGAAACTTTTGCAGTATATATAGGCTCTTATGCCGATTTCAAATATGTAATTAGTTTTATAGTAAGTTGCACAGTTTTCGTTTTGTGCCAGGACAATGTGTAAAGTATAGTTTGTTTTGGACAAACTTTTTATGCTACTAAACTTTTACGGTTATGAGCCATTAATGGCTCATATTGCTCCACATTAACTCTAGAATGCAAATAACTATCAAGAAAGTGTGTATAAAACATTTTGATGGTCAAGAAATATTGTAATGCAAGAATTCTTAGAATCCTCAGCCCATACTAATTGTTTACTTTAGGTTCGTAATAATTATACATGCGATATAAAGTTTTAAAGAAGATGCTTGCGCCCTTCATATGTTAAGGAATATGTGGGCAAAATTTCATCCTGATCGGGCTATCAGAAGTACCAAAAACATGATGTCTAAACTCAAGAAGTTGGCCAAAAATGGATATTGAGAAAAACGCATTTTAAAGGTATAAGTGAACGCTCATCTATGCGGAAAAGATATGTTATTTAAGATGATTTATTCCATAATGAGAGCTTGGCAATCATTGTTATTTTGAGCATGTGGCTTTAGTGAACCCCTCATGCGAAATGCAATAGCAAGCAGCCAGGGGACAATTTCCAGGGGACTCTAGAAAATGAGCACTTCATAGTTTTTTAGTGGCCACCTTGTGCTCTTTAAAAGTGATTTCAACCTACTTTGAGTTTAATTAGAATCTTCAGTTTTTTTTGTCGTGAAAGTAGAGAAACTAAAATTGTGAAAGCAAATAAAAACGAAAAATATGTAATTTTGGAAAAAAAAACCCGTTTTTCAACTCGCATCTCCCCTTACCCATTCAGATGCCACCTATAAAGAACTGTCGCTAAATGTGTCAGATCAATAAAACATTATTTTAAGGTACTCAATATTCTAGTGCAAAACAAAAATAATGTCATAATATATTAATTTATGTGTGGGATAGTAACTAATCCTAATTAAGTTGTAATTCAACATCTATTTATCCTGAAGTCATTGATGCTCTGTTTCAACATAAATAGAATGAAATTTCAGGCTAGGAAGATAGTGCAAATTTATTTTTGGTTATGTCCATTTTGAGAAAAGACATCTTTTACTTTTCACATGACACACAAGAAGCGACACGTCGAACGACTCGTTGAACGTGGTAGTTGCCTTCAGCTAAGATATCATATGCAACAGTACAGCTCAAAATGAAGTTAAATGGAGACAAACTTATTATGCAGGAGGTGCAGTTCATCTAAAGTTTGATATATCTCGCTCTTTCTTAGCCCCTAGTTGATAAAAGTAGCTAAAATAAGTGGTGTACACATTTGTGTACGTAGTGTGTCAAAGGGTTAAAAAATTGAAAATGCTTCATAAGGGCAAATTTTTTGTCATTGGAGTGACTAAAAGGCTAAAACTGCTGCTTGGGTGAGTTGGTTCATGTTTAAGACAGATTTATCAGTAGGTTTTAGGATCAATTATATTTTTATTTCGTTTTGTATATCGGGGGCATGCTTGACGTTTTAAGAATTTTGACTGCGCTGTCACCTTTGCTTGAATGTCTTTTTCAGCAACCTGTTGTCACAAAGTTTTTCATTGCTTCATTTCATCAAGTTATCTTTCCGTTTCTTTGATGCTTGCCATAAAAAGGTCTTGCGTTCAAAGTAATAAATCAGTTGTGAATTTAGCACTGTGTGCGTGTGTCTCATCTTAAGGGTTCCGTCTTTTTGCGCTGGTAAGTCTGTCTTAGACTAAAAGGCTCCTAAATCCAGTATGCTTGTATTGCTGTCTCCTGGCGTACTGTTGTCCGCACTGTTAATTTTTCCAGTATTCAACCAACTAGCCCTAATCGGCTGTCTTGGACCAATTTTGCACTCCTACCTTATGTTCTTCCTCCGCTTTTTTTAGGCCGAGGCCGATGAGGAATACAAGAAGTGGCTGAAAGGAGAGGTGGATAAAATCCACCAGAAGAAAGACGTTGAGAAATTGGTATGTGCAAGTATGACCTTGTGTTCACACTATAATTCATGGGTAGGGATTGCATTGTTACTTCTTTGTACTCAGCAACAACTTGACGGTGCGAAGGCTACTGAGGCGGGGCTTCCGCACATTCGTGTTGCTTCACAAGTAGTATGGCAGCCTGCAGCTGATTTCAGTTTTGCTCGCTCGCATCATTAACTTGTTTAGAAAACTATATACACCAAAAATGTGAATGGGAGAAACATTTCGATTGTTCAATGTACATTTTAGTGTCACATTACGAGTATATTTTTCTTGAACTGAACAGTGCATTTGCAGCCGCACGCTGACCTACTGCGTCATGGCCGCCATGTTTACTTAGAAAATGTGCACGCTGAAAAGAAGGTGCTGTCTAAGAAATGGAAAGAAAAGGAAGGCGTTCTTGTGAAGTGAACAATAACTGTATTTCACCCATGACTTCCCGCAACTTTTTGAGTCTCATAATATATAGTATAAAGCGGCATTTGTTCACCGCCGCTGAATGAGATATTTTATACATTACATTTTGCAGCCTCACTCATCTATTGCAGGAAAGTGCAGAACACCACATATTGTATAGGCAAAAGAAAAATTTCGAGTCTATAATAATGGTAGTGACCGAGCGTCTCTGTCAGTGCATTCTAAAGAAAGTGCGTTCGCATTGGTTGCAGTGTGACAAGTTACAGTGCGAAGATACTGCTTCAGTATGGCAAGATGTTGATAGGCTAGGTACTGTGTGTCATACCTCTCATTCTGTTCTTTTACTGAAATGAATAGGAATCAGCTTTTGTCTCTGAAGCATATTTTCCAAAGCTGCATTTTATTAACACGATAGCGTTAAAGAGCTCGTTTCACAGAAATTCAGGTGTCGGCATCGTTGGTTGGGAGTGAAAAATTATCGTCTTGTTCATGACCGAAAGATCGAGAAAGATGCAAATAAAATAAATAATAAAAGCTTCGGTCCGAGTGACAATCAAACCCAAGCCGTCTGCGTGGCAAGCAGGTGTTCTACCATAGAGCTACGCTATGCTTGAAACTGCTTCGATAAAATAACACCATATGAATGTAGTGGAAGGAATCCACCATGTAGTGGAAGGAATCTCCTTAACGCATGTAATACTGTGTGGCAGAAGTGTAGGATTGCGCCAGGCATCAATACATGTGAATTGAGCAACGAGTGGGTGTTTTAAAGGCCCACCCATTACAAAGCACTCAGGCATATTTAATCGTCATCATCAGCAAAAGTATCAACAAAGTGAACAGCTGCATAGGTTTGCGTGTTGCCTTATGTATGTGAAGTGGGCCATTTGCTGATTCGCCAAAGGAAAAATTATGGCGTAGTGGGCACTTAACAACTGTAGGCATACTTGTGTAGTTTGAAAAGCCCAATGTTATGCGCAGTTGTTCGTTTCCTTACTGCACGGTTGAGGCATGCACCGTGAACCGAAGCCAGGATAGTAATAGAGAAGGTGGCGTATTGCGTTCTACTCTTGAAGGCCAAGCTCAAGCATCCTCCAAGTTTTATTTTATTAGGCTAATGCCATGGCACTTTCTGCCGAACTTTTTAGGGCTACCTCCATGACTACTGGAGCAGTAGCAACTTGGACAAGGCTGAGGAGTTCCTTCGTGACTACATTCTCAACAAGCGTTACCTGGAAAGGAGCAGGTTACCGGCAGCCCAGCCAGAAGACGATGAGGACCTGAGTGCAGACGAGGCTACTCTCGAGGAGCAGGAAACGTTCGAGCACAAGTTCAACTACCGCTTCGAAGAGCCAGATTCGGAATTCGTGAGTGGCATGTTTTCTTTTTCGTCATGGAATATCGAAGGTACTTATACATAGGGCAGCCCCTGGTGCTGAGATTAGTAAAATATTTTTCACTGCTGTGTTACTCTGCAGAACATGCTTTACAGTGGAATCTAGTTGATACGATTATACATAATGTTTTTTGGCCTAATACGCTTTTCTTTACACTTCCGGCCAATGTTTTGCGGAAAGAATTCATTTTCATTCGTTTAGTATGTGGGGGGTGCTATCACTCCCTGTAAAGTCGTTTGCATCTCGCGGTGCACGCGTGTCTTGCGGATTAGTCGCAGTTAAGTTTAACAGCCACTGAGTGAGAAGTGGTGCTGTGCTCGCGCGTGTTAGGGTTAGCGCGGTGGTGTCAGCAGCAGCGCCTGACAGCAAGGTTAGGTGGGCGCACAGGAAACAGTAGGGAGCTTCTTTGGGGTTGGCAGCGTGCGTTGACGGACGTCTCCTGTGGTGGGTAGTTTCCCGTGGACCCCTTTTAATGAGTAGAACGTCTGCGGCACTGCATTCGTGGTTCTTTGTGTTTGTTATGTTGCTTGTGTGTTGTATTGGCATATTGTATAAGGTTATCTAGCGTGTCACTAGTGATGCATTTGATTCGGCTGGCGAGCTCGTTGTTATGTAAAAGCAGGGAATAAACGTATACGTGTTAGTTTGCACGACCGCCTGACCATTTCCGTGTGTTCCAAGAGTGTGTTCCGAGGATTGGATAATACAACCACAAAAGTGGTTTTTGACTGATATACCTAGAAATCCTGCGTGTATTCTTCGGTCTACTAGCTCAAACCGCATTTCAACAAGCCACGATCTGCACGTTGCAGAGCCGCTGAGGTCATAGCAGTGTCAGCTTTGTGCCGAAAAGATCGCTGCCAGGCAATCTTTTCACCACAGGAACAAGAAAGTGCAGCGCAAATTCATGATCCACTTCAGTGTTGCTCAATAAAAGCGAGTTGCTGATGAAGTGTGCATATTTTCCTCCTGTTTTTAACCTCTTTAGTTAATGCAATTTTTGCATACTATATTTTGTTTTCGGCTTCCCGTGAAAAACGATCGAGACTCTAATGTATTTGGCTTTAAGGTCATTGTACTCCTTTGTTGCCAGACACAAAGAAGCACACATGAACAGTTAAAGGGACACTAAAGTGAAACAATGAATCGGATTAGACTGCTGAATTATACTTAGAAAACTCCACTGTCATTCATTTGACCACAGTATGTGTGTTTCATAGCGGAGAAAACCAAGGTTGAAGTTTCAATTTTAAATTTTGTTCTGGAATCTCCCCTCCTCACTTCACGGTTTCAAAGCTTTTTTTTTTGCCCGTATTTTGGTGGCGCAGGCGCAAAGAAATTTCTTGAAACTTGGCATGTCAAGTCTCTGGCCCCCCTCAGTGGACAATGTACTTCATTATTACTGATTAGGAACTAAGTAGGCGCTGGTAGAGACATTCACAATCTGTGATGTCAAGGCAACTGATGCGGGAACTTTAAGGTCGCATCACAACCAGCATTTTCTGCTTGCACGTTTCCTCTCTTACCAAGCATCTTCTCAATGTAAGAGTGCTGCTTTCGGTATTGTGAATTTGTATTCTATTAATATGAGAAAAATCATATTTCTCTTTAGTGTCCCTTTAAAGGGGCCCTGCAACACTTTTCCAAGTAGCCATGGAATGGATTCACTATTATTGCCTCACAAATTGACCACCGCAGATTTTTAGAATCCATCCAGTACGAACAGAGTTACAAAGATTTGTTGCACGCTGCACATACATTCTCTCTTCTCTCGCCCCGACGAAAGTGCTGGAAAGGGATGGCATGGGTGAAGAGAGGGATGGCGTGGGTGAAGAAAATACGTCACGCGTGCCTCGTGACCTTGAGCGCTTTTTCTCTCTTTTTATTTTTTTTTCTTCAAATGCGTGACTTTTCAGTGTGATCGCGCGCCATGCTCAAATCAGCCAATGAATGATACAATGGCTGTGACGCAGTGATTTTTCAGCCTGTAGCGTCAGTTGTCGAGAGAAGAGAAAGTGATTTTTAGCTGACTTTGAGAATTTACTGTAAATTCCAGGCCGCGTTCTGCGCTATAATATTTGTCACGAGTGTTCTAGGGAGCCTCGACAACCGATCGGCAGTGTTTTCTGACCATGCTCAAAAAGTGTTGCGGGGCCCCTTTAAGATTTTTCATCCAGGGACAGTGTCACGAGCAAGAGGTATAGGCAAAAAAGACGATGACGACGAAGCGATCAAAGTATTGGAAGCGTTGACCTGGCGTGGTGTCCCAGCGCTGACGTGGCACACCGGGGATTGCCTTTGGTGGCCTGCAGCAGAAGGGGGGCTTGCTCCGGGAACGTCCGTACTTGCCGGGCGCGGTAGCTGCATCCCCGAGGAGCCTTGCTCGAACGTCGTCGAGTACGCCGGCCACACCTCGGGACGCCCGTGTCGCCGGCAGCCGACTCGAACGCCCGTCGCTCCCGTCACCAGGCCATCAGCTGGCGATCCAACCTCCCGCTTCGCAGTCCACGCCGACAATGCCAGCTCATGCCTCTTCGTCTTCGTTTTCGGCTCGGGTCCACGTGCCTCGAGCGCTCCGGAATGTACCGAGCACGCGCTCGTGCCGCTTCCAATACTTGGATCGCTTCGTCGTCATCGTCTTTTTTGCCTATACCTCTTGCTCGTGACAGACAGTCACTAGCCATGTCTGGCATTTGTTCTTCAGGGATTGGCACACAAAGCACTGTCATACAATGCACACTGGCAATCAGTGCTGCTAACTGTAGCTGTCCTTGTGTGACTGCTGGCCATTAACTCGTTCTGATGGAGAAACTCCTGCAAACAACTCCATCGCAGCGTCTTCAAGCTAAAATATATGCATAGCGTAAAATTCTGAGCATGCGCCCCTGCCGATTTCATGGCTAATTTCAATTTTCCCCACCGTTCCGGAAAAGTGTCCCTCCTCCTCCCACTCTGCGCACCAATCAAGCAACACTGGCCTGTTTGAATCCAATCCAATGCGGCTTAGCAGCCTGATTTCTAAGTATCTGCGCCTGAAATCTGTCATCCCCCCCCCAAAAAAATCCTGTGTGTAATGATCACACCCTGAACTTTGAGAAAGACACCCATGATGACTTTCTGGGTCCTGCCAGCAAAAGCGTGGCCTTTGCGATCTGTAATTCCAAGATGGCAGCTGTGACAAGTGGCCCAGCAAAAGTAAGGCGTCCAAGATCTGTTTCTGTGCCTTAAAGCTGTTGCGTGCTTCCATGTCATGCTTCCAGCGGTCTTATTGCGGTTTTCTTGTTTCTTGTGAGCCGCCGTAGCGCGCCGTGCCATAAACAAGAGCAAGAAGACTTCTGAGAAGGTCTACACGCTCTTTTTCTTTTTTAATTATTTCTGGCAGGGGAACATTGCAGTCGCCATCTTGAATTTCAGTGCTGTTCTGGTTAAGTGCACTGCCTTCACTTTGGAAGGGATTTCGATTTGTTAAAAGGGGGGCACTTGCTCGGAATTTTACGGTTGTGTAGCAGTTAAGAAACGGTCTTCAGGGAAAGCAGTAACTTAAGGGGAGATGCTACTCAAAAAACATTTTTTCTTATTTCTTGACATAGATCTTTGAAATTTTAGGCGTAGGTAGAGCTTGTGATGCTGATTTCAAAACTGTAATTGTTTTTCCGATAGCTATAGTAGTTCCAGAGTTACTAAAACTTTGATAACAAAATGTAGGGTTTTTTGTGCACACTTTTGAGCTTACTAAAAATTTTCACACAGAATCTCAATATGGCTCATTTTGCTGCATATGAGCAGTACAATACAGAAAAGTACCTCAAATGAGTGCTTAACTTGGTACCTTTGATAAAAAAAGTAAAGGACACCAAATGTATATTTCAGATCTCCCCCATCAGCTTATGAAGCTATGGAACAAAAATCTGTGATGAATATTGCAACTTCATATAGATATCTGTATTCTAGAGTGGCTGACGAAGCTCTGTGCAAAATTTCGTTAAGATAGGACAATTTTAAGTGCATGAAAGTTTTTGCACAACACATGAGAATTGCCTCAAAATGGAAATTGAGAAAAACGCATTTGAAAGTTATAAATGAAAGGTCATCTTTGTGGCAAAGATACGCTTTTTAGAATGATTTCTTCCATCATGAGAGCTTGGAAACCATGGTTATTTTGAGCGTGTGGCTTTGGTGAACTCCTCATGCGAAATGCAATGGCAAGCAGCCATGTGACCATTTCCAGGGAACTCTAGACAATCACTTCTTTATAGTTTTTAATAGCCACCTTGTGCTCTTTAAAAGCAATTTTAACCTACTTCAAGTTTAATTACAACCTTGTTTTTTTTTGTCAAGAAAGTAGAGAAACTAAGCTTGTGAAAGCAAGTAAAAACAAAAAATATGTAATTTTGGAAAAAACCTGCATTTTTTGAGTAGCATCTCCCCTTAAGTCCATCATGGTTTAGTTAGTTAATTCCAAGCCCTCCATTGGAGCACTTTTCATCATCCCTGCGCTGATTGGGTTCTTTGAAATTAGTAAATCAACCAATTGGTCTTTATGGTAGTTTGAACATGTGCTGTCTATCTTTCTTTGCAGATCAAGAAGTACCCCAGAACAATGCAGGACTCCATGCGACGGAAGGACGATCGGCGAAAAGTCAAAAGACAGGAAGTGAGGGAAAGGAAACTACAGGTGAGCTGGTGCTTCTCAACCGTTGGCAACTTCGACATGAATGTGTACGCAGCAGTATATTCTGTATCAGTTCTCACAGTGTGTGTGTGTGTCCTTTTGCTAATGTGCAACCACGACAATCTGTGAATAACTCTGCAGTCCAAATTGCAATTCCGGTTGCCCGGCATGCCTGTCTTATTTTTTTTTGACACTGATGACATTGCTAAACTGTCACTCGTGTTGATGCGATAGCGCTAAAGAGCTCGTTTCAGAGAAATTCCGGCGTCGGCATCGGTGACGGCGTCTTTGGTTGTAAGCGAATAATCATCATCTTGTCCGTGATCGAAAAATCAAAAAAGATGCAAAAAAAAGATGCAAATAAAATAAATACTACTAAAAATCTTCTGGTCTGAGTGAGAATTGAACCCAGGCCGTCTGCGTGGCAAGCAGGTAGGTGTTCTGCCACAAAGCCACGCTAATTCTTGAAATTGCTTTGGGAAAAAAAAAAACACTATATAAATGTCGTGAAGGAGAGAAGTGGAAACTTGAGGGCTCGTTTTTCTTTGTTAGACACATCATTATTGAGGACTAACAGATGATGATGCCAGGGAATGTATAGGGGATGTTATTAGTATAGTAGGCTGCGAGCAGTGCTGACTAACACTCCCAGGTTTAAATGAACATATGTACCCCATAAAATGGACGGGTGGGTGACCGCCGCTGTAGTTCAGTTTATAGAGCATCGGACGCGCTATTCGAAGGTCGCAGGTTCGGTCCCTGCCAGCTGCAAGTTATCTTTTCATCCACTTTTCTTCACATTTACATTACATTTAGTACTACTAATAACATTCTCTATTCTTTCCTTGGCATCATTGTCTATTAGTTCTTATTAACTTCATGAAATGTAGTTTCTTTTATGCCGATGCCATCATCTGCACAGTGGTTCAATTTTCTGTATAACAGCTTGAAACTTGCCTGCTGTACTACTCAATGTGTTGATGCCATGCAGTGCTTGCTGATGGGAATTGCTGAAATTTGCTGTGTTTTTAGGAGAAAGAGCAAAAGAAGGAAGAGATCAATCGGCTAAAGGCACTGAAGAAGAAAGAAATCCTCGAAAAGCTTCAGAAGCTCAAGGAGGTCACTGGAAATGACCAGCTCGGTATTGCAGATGCCGATATCGAGGGAGACTTTGACCCTCAGGAGCATGACCGACGCATGAACGTAAGTACTAGTGCATTTACTCGAATCTAAAATCATTTTCCAATAAGATGAGTCCAAAAATTGCTTACTTGTTTGAACTGAATACGAAACCGAAACCAGGTTTGCGGTGTTGGCGAGAGAATCCCATGTAGGGGGTGGCGTCAGTGGGGGGGGGTTGAGGGGCCCCCCTGAACACAGCACCTATTCCAAACACAGCACCTAATTCTGGTGCCACCCCTGCTCCCATCAAAGGGGTCAAACGCAGTGGCACCGCCATCACAAAATGGTGACAGAGGTCATTTCGCTGCATGTTCGTGTCTGTTTATTTTGTGCGTGAATGGGACCTGAGTGTGGTGTAGATGCGCTGAAACTGAAATAAAACTGTGTGGGTCACGGAACACAAGTAGAAGTTGACAGGACGGGCGCAGACTAACAAACTGAGTTTATTGAAAACATCAAACTTCCACTTCTGACAACACACATGTGCGCAAGCACTCACGACAGTATTGCACACCATATTAAAGGCCCTTTATCTACCCTGTAAATTCAAGCTCTTTTATGTAGATAAATAGAGGGTTCACTAACACACTTATCTGGACTAAGCCTCAAGATCACGGACGCTTCCAATATTTCATGTGCCCTTTTTCTCTGGCACGCCCCAACACTTTTGTTTCCTCAAAGAGTGGCTTGCAATTAGCGCACGACCTACCATGTACTGCCAAGTGTTGTCAACTATCCGAACTTGCAGCATACGAATGCTCCAACAGGTGCTTAATTAAGCATCTGCCTGTTTGGCCCACATAGACCATGCCACAGCTCAACGGAACCTCATAGACTACCTCCGTTTTGCATCCTGCACACTTGCGTTTGTGGTTTATGCCGCAGCTGCTATGCTTTCTAACCCTCATAAGGGCGCACACGCGAGACAACTTGCATGGCGCTGAGCAAAAAACATCCACGCCAAATTTCCTCACCACTTTCTTAATACCATGCGAAAGTTTGTGGACATAGGGCAAAACCACAAATCTTCGCCTTTCTACTCCTACTGTATTGTCAGCATTAGAAGCTGCACTACACCTACAAGTGGTCTTCAGCAGTGACTCCTCTATGGCCTTTAGTAGAGCCTCTGGAAAACGTGCTTCTCAGAGTCTAGCCACCTGGGAGGTGAAACTGTCTCGGGCTGTGTGGTGGCAGGATTTAACGAAGGACGACCTTAAACAAGACTTGGCGATGCCCCTCTTAAACAGCTTTGAGTGGCAAGAATCGTACAGTAAAAAAGCCTTCTTAAACCGTGTTGTCAGCAACCTTGAAAAATAGTCCGATGTCTGAAAACTGCAGACTCGAGTTCTCTGGCAGTTCAAAAGTAAAATTCAGTTTCTTCGCTGTAGATTTAAAAACTTGAAGGATATGTTCTGCTACCTCTGCAAGGTTATTGTCAGAATGGACACTTATCGAGATTAAAAAGTCGTCGACATATCTGAAGACGCGAACAATGCGTTCATCAGTAAGCGCCCGAGAAAGTGAGCAATCTACATCTGCCAGATAAATTTCTGTCAATACCGGCGCTACGCTAGACATTATACAAATGCCCCTTTTTTTGTACATAGAAACTGTCCTTGAAGCTCACAATAGTTGAGGTGAGGTACACTTGAAGTACCGTATATACTCGCGTAATGAACGCACTTTTTTTCCCGAAAAATTGACGCAAAGTTGGGGGGGTGCGTTTATTATGCGGGGTAAATTTTACGAAAACTTTTTCGGGATGAGCAAACAATGCGGTAATGCAAAAAAAAAAAAAAAAATTGGGTAGCTTAACCTTTCGCAATTAACGTACGCGCACACTGTTTGGAAACAGCTTCTTTATTGCACTTCACTCATCTTCGGTGGTTGATGGCGCTATCTTCTGCAAGCTTTGCCCGCGCACGCCATAAATGCGTTTCGCGGCTTTCTTTTTTCGCGATCTTTTGTTTAATCGCGACAGTGGTATCTGCTGTGATCGCGAGGGGCGGCCGGAAGCGTACGCTACGACGCGACGACGACGTTGACATTGCAACAAGCTACCACCGAAGCATCAAAACAAACCGTCGCTAACAAGCTTAACGACAAAATACGGCCGCTGCCTCGCTCTCTGCGTGAGATGTGACTGTAAAAAGGTAGCTTACATCTTGCGTTCCTTGAAGTACGCGCGGAAGAGCAAATTGCAACCGAAGCGAGGATCAGGGGTGCCACCATGTAAAGCTGTATTCACACGACGGACGTGATCGCGGACGAATCAGCCATGTAACATGTGATGCGATTCGGACAATTCGGATCCCTCCGCAGCCAGCATTCACACGACAGGGGAGAATTCACGCTAGGAGTGAGGATTTGCTCCCCGAAGATCCCAACTGTGATTTGGGCCTCCGTCGTTTCACGAATCGCTCCGCGCGGACTGAAGCGGGGACGCGGGAACGGCTGACGTAGTACGCAATCCGCAGGCTCGAATTGCGATTTCGTCCGTCGTGCACGCACTTTCCTTGGCGACAAGCGAATTTTTCTCGTTTTCCGGAAAACTGCGACATGCCTGCGACGGCGATGGATGGCCCTTCGCGACAGAAAATCCTGTCGCCTCGCTCGAAAAATCGTGTGCATGTGGTTAGGCCTCAAAGTTTCGTATTTGCAAGAAGCGACCGTTGGTTGGCGCGGGCAGTTTTGTGACCTTCGCTCGCTGTGTGCTTGTGAGCAGCGATGTCTCTACACTCGCACCGCTAGAGAATCTCGCTGTGGCGCACGGATAATTCAAAAAGACAGGGGACGTGCTGCGCACAGATAGAAAGAAAAACAAGGAACTGCGCGCGGCAGCTGGCGAATCGAGGGGGGGGGGTGCGAACCGAGGGGAGGTCAGGGAGCTCGGCGTAATAAAAAACGGAAAAGATCAATGGGCAAGGAGGCGCCACTTTTCGGTTCGCGGGACTGCAGCGGTTGAATGTAGGGGGTGCGTTTTTTACGCGGGAGGAAAAAAAATCAAAATTTTGACGACTGAAGTTGGGGGGTGCGTTTATTATGCGAGTGCGTTCATTACGCGAGTAAATACGGCATCTCCAGGAAACACCCCACTGAAATTCCACTCGAATTTTGAAAATCCACACTCCCGAGCGTTCAGTGTAGTTGCGAACCGGTTCGCAATTGAACTGGTTTGCAACCGCGTCGTTCACGGACGCACTGCGCCATTAATTATGAAGGGTGAGAACTATAGTTTTTTTTGTGTGTAGTTTGTGTTTTTCCCGCGTGGCCTTGATTTTTGAATGTGCTTCGAAGTTGCGCATCGTCTAAGTGGAAAGCGAATATGGCCTCCTCCAGATGCAACGTGTGCGTACGCTTCGAAAGATTGCAGGTAGTATTGGCATTCCAGTGTCTTTGCAGCTGATTTTATCAACTTAACAAGGTGCTCCGAGTCTGAAGATGCTGCTTTTTGATCAGAGTTTGACTGTGAGAGCTATGCTTTGCATCGAGGAACTGCTTTGCCGCATGACACGCCTAGTTGTATAGTGCTAACACAGTGAAAAGCTAGCCCTCCTTTCAACCCTTTTGTAGTGCTTACAGTAAGATTTTTGTTTGGGAAGTCCTGTTCGACGAAAAATTTTGAATTTTTCAGAGATGGTGCCTATTAGACAACAGGAAATTTTTTGTATGTCATAATTTCTGTTAGTATATTATTTTCTTAGTAGGCAGATGCGTCTTTACAAACTCTGTTTTATTTTCTCCTGCCATCTTGAATCTGGCAATTTAAATCACTCACATAACATACCTCTTGCTAATGAAACTTGTATGCGTGAAAAGTTCATTCATTCTGCTTTTTGTTTTAAAATATTAGGTGCAGTAACTCCTACAACAAAAAGGATCTAGCATAAGCGTGCACAGGGTTTTCCTTCAGGGATGGCGAAGGTTCGTCGCAGCACCTCCTGCCCTATTAAGTCAATGTATAGGGCATACTTTGCCCCCCACCCTGTGCGTACACCTATGGGATCTAGTTAGCATACAAATAACACCCATTTGCTCCATGGTACTGAAAGAGTTAACCTGTTACTTCTGCTCTTGGTCAGATAAACTTAAAGCTCATTCATTCGGATTTCACGGGACCTAAACAAATGTCCGAATTAACTGAATGCTGAATTATCGAAATTATCAAGAAAACAATAAACAAATGTCTTTTAAATCAATAAACTTTTATTTTTTTTATGAATACGTAAATCCTGTACTTCTTTTGCATAAGAGCAGTGTAAAAGCTGCAATTTTCCCTATCCTGCGATATCGTTCTCAATACGACCATGTCGCCAAACTAACGGGCTTAATAGGCCCGAAACATGCTCTGAACCCCTCCCTGCCATGCGCACGTGAAGATAGTTCTTTTGCAGGCAAAGTGGCCGGCAACTGATTGTTCCAACATGTCGATGTAGCAAACGAGATTATGACAGCGTAGCGACCATGGCTGAAAGCTCTTCATCTTCAACAGCTTTCACCATGTTTGAGTTTTGTGACATTGCGCGCGAATGGCACCAGATTAAAACGAAGCTGCACAGTGCCGGATCTGTTGTGGACAAAACCGTGATCAGTATAGCGATGCAGACAGTGCGACATTGTTCCGGTTGTTTGCGAATGTCGTTTTCGCTTTTTTGCATTTCTTCGCACTCGCCATGCTACGAGGATCGTCCGAATTATTCGGGTTGCGGCCAAATATGATTGAATTAACGAGAGTTTTATGCCATTAAACAATGCATATGGTGACCGGGACCAGGGAACACGTCCGAATTATCCAATTTTTCTAATCCACGTGGGTTGAATTAACGAGCTTTTACTGTAGCAATAAAACAGTCAAGCAACATTTACAGCATGAGAAACCAACATTTTTTTACTTTTCTGGTCATAGGCACAACTAACAGTGTGGCTAATAGCCATCCTAAGGTGATTATCCTGGATGGTTTTTGTTTGGTGGGGGGGCGGGGGGGGAGGGAAGGTTGGGGGGTTTAACCATGAGTAAAGAACAGTTGTTTGAGCAATTGCTTTCTTCTTTATTGTGTTTCAGGCCATATTTAACAATGAATACTATGAACAAGAGGCTGAAGAGTTAAAGCCAGAAGACCCCTTGGATGAGGAACTGGGACGTGAGTGAGCCAGATGTACTTCAGATCGGAATTTTCAGTCATTATATTTTGCCTAGCTTTTCCTGCACATACATTGAGCACTTAATAAAGCAGTTAATGTGCTGCAGCATGATTGTGAGTGAGGCCCCCGTGTGGGAGCCGAAACGTCGGTTAATATTTTTCTTCTTGACTGGCGTCCTTCAATGTTTTCATCATCGTTTCATATCAACGAAATGAGATCTTGTGACCCCCCCATCTTCGACACTAAAGCTAACACCAAGGGTGGTCGGGGGGGAAAAAGAAAGCCCAGGAATTCACGAGCAAAGTGAAACCAAGATGGCACCGATCAATTGAGCAGCATGGGAACAGTGCTTGCTCCAAGTTAGGGTTGTTTCTGCACTTGTTTTGGCTGCTGCCGCAGCCAAAACAAGCGCAGAGTTTTTCAGTCATACCAGTTGCGAAACTCTCCATAGGCCTGATGTATCAAAATCCGAACTGACCATTGGCTGAAATTGCGGGGGTCTGCGGGGGTCTGTTGACCAAAAAACAAACTAATAAATGCCTGTGACGATGCCAGCATGGCGTGTAGCGTTGAGCAGCTTGCAAGCAGCGCATGCAGGGCGATTTAGGGTTTTGCCTTGCTGCTCCCAGATGGCGCGACAATCTGCAGGCCCCCCGCCGAATCAGCTATACGTATGCTCAGGTTTCGGAACGCATTTTTTTCAACTTGTATGATTGAAGAACTCTGATTTGAAGTACTTTTATGATGAATCGCATTGATAGTTACAGGAGAAGTAGTTTGTTACATGGCGCAAATATGTATGTAGTTTTCCGAAAATCGAGTTCGTTGTGGTTTTTCAACTTTCTCAAATGCGGTGCCCAGCACAAACACAGATGTGTTCAAGTGTTGTCAGACTACACCAACACGGAAAGAGTGTGTTTTGTATTCCCAATTGTGAAAAAAAATTGCTGCTTATTTCTTTCACTGCAGCCACTAGTCTGCTGTAGCTTAGTCTATAAAAGCGAACTCCGTTGCATTAATGATGTACATAGACCTCCCTTAGGTTGTTATACTGTTCGTTATATCCGAAACTGTTGTTTCGAGTATGTGTTAACAAGTGTAGACTAGTTCGTGTTAAGGCACTGTAACAGCCTCTCAACTTGTTGGCTTGTGGCACGCTTTAGTGGAAGACTGGGACCAGTGGCAAGGAGAAGGTGAGGAAGCTAACGAGGAAGGAGGCGAGGATGAGCAAGACTGGTCGCAAAATGACGACACTTATCCTGGCTATGAGGGTTACCCTGGAGAAAACCAAGATGTGAGTTGTTCTTTTGTTCTTCCACAACTTCAGCACATCAATGCAGTTAATGCATAATGGCTTACTGCCTGCTTTCGAGGTTTCTGGCAAGGAAGTGGGGGGAAGGGAATGTATATTATGTGCTTGCAACTTAAATGCAGTATGCACCAGTGTAATGATCACCAGGTATAGTAAGCATACAGGGCTGCCAAATAGTGCCAACAAGAAACTTCTGAGTATACTTAAAGTGTAGCCCAAAGGTAGCCAAACACAGAAATGTCATATGTGAAATAGTGTAGCCAGAAATATAGTCAAAGATATTTTCATTTGTGTAGGGCTTACTAAACTTCCTTATTTTGGTAATACAGTAAAACCTCGTTAACCCGGATCTCACGGGACCGGAGAAAATGTCCGAGTTAACCGAATTCCGGATTATCGAACGGACAATGAAAACAAAAGGAAAATGTACTCGGCACAGACAAACCTTTATTTTATGAAAAACTGCATTATTTTTGTCCGCCTCGTCGTCGGAATTTGTGCTAGAACGATTTTCTTCAACCCCATCAGGTGGTGGTGCGCACGCTCGCTGTAGCCGCATCACTCCGGTGACGGTCGCCATCATTGTGAAGTGCGACGGCCCGGCGGCGGTGGCAACGCGCACAAGCACAGCTGGAGAACGCAACGTGCACGAGCTCGCACGCTACGCGCGAAGTCACGGCACAAAGAAATAAACCATCCCGTCGTCCGTGCGTGCCGCCATTGCGCTTTTAATAGACACTGGATGCGCCGGCGGCCCAAGCGCTTCCGCCGGGTGGTGACTAGCACCACCTAGCCACTTCCCCCCTCATTCACTATCATCATGATCATATTCCGCTGCAGTTGTTCGTTCGGTTTCGGTTTCTCCAAAACTCCGGTTCCGCCGTCGGTTACGGCAAGCAGGGCTTGCTCCTCCAAGCCGCCGAGATCGCGCGATTCCGGAGTTGTCCGAGTTAACCGGTGCGCGGCTAAATCCCTCCGAATTAATGAGCATTTGACACCATTGAAGTATACACAGTTTTGCCGGGACCGCGCCGCGAGTCCGAGTTAACCGAATTTCCGAGTTAACGAGATCCAGATAAACGAGGTTTCACTGTAATGGCCGTCCTGATACCTTGTTCTTAGCAATCACTTGCCTTGCATAGCTGGTCTAATCTTTACGACATCTTGAGGCCAAACTGTTCTAGTGCGCTCCATCTAATATGTACTGTTGCCTAGTGGAAGATGTTCTACATGGAACATTGCCGACATTTTTGCACTGCTGTTTAATACTGCAGAAAAACTGAACTTTAATTTCCAAATATGTCATATCAAAAAGCAAACATTTATCGTGGTTGTATGCCATAGAAGTGGCGCTTACGTTGAAGTTACCTTTGGGTTTTTAAGAACAGAGATAAAGGCAGGGTCCATAAGCGGAATGAAGAATATGGTTTCAAGAAGAATATGGCTTGGATAGAACACAATTGTTTTAAACAGAGCACTTGTATTGGAAAAATAAACTAGGGTGGTGACCTCCGTAGAAAGCAGGTCGGCAAAAAATGTGGAGCTCACTCAGGCTCACTCAAGAAATATATTTTGTGCTTAGTGTTCGGTCGGACTCAGACTCGCCAAAATATTCCTCAGCTGGACTCATTCGGACTCAGACGCGCCAAAAGATTACTCGGCCGAATTCACCCGGACTCAGACTCACGGGTTGATCTGAGTCTGAGTGAGTGGACTCATGAGTTTGTTTGCGTATACATAACTTTTTGACCATGGTGTCAATGCTCTGTAACGCCGATATCTCACATAATTGGTGCTTCACGAGGCACTTTTTGATCTCGTATCTTCAAATACGGGTTATCAGTGGTTGCAATTCAGTAAGGACATTTTTATTGAAAGACACACACACGAGAAATTTTAACAAGGCGTTCCTGTGAAAACATATGCGGGGGAAGAAGTGACTGAATGAAGTAGCATAGGGATCGTCAATTAGTTTGTTGTATGCGACATGGGACCCTAGTCTGTATATTTTCCTGTATCTCATTTCAATGTGTAATAGAATAATAAAGGACTTTGACATTGACATTCGTTTTAACAGTAAAGATAAAAATTGGCACTTACAAATGGGGAATCTGGCTCACGCAAAAATCCTACATACAAAAACAGTTTATTCTAGGTTGAAACCCATTGTGAACGAGGTAATCCTTACCTGTGTCCTTGCGCCATTTCAAACTACATAGACCAGAACATGAGAACGTGAAATTATACAACAGAACAAAGTTCATTTGACAAAGCAGGCCTGCATTCACATTTATTTGATGAAAGGGGTGATCTTCGTCGAGTAATGGGTTTTGTGCAGGCTTATTGTAAATAAGCTGTACTTATTTTAAATACAGATGTGTCACATTGCAATTTTTTCATTTCTCAAAAGATATTGGTCGAACTGTATTCGAATAATTATTTAAGAATTTCTCGTGAGATCGCTATATATAGGGGATGACCTATGTTCGTGTTCAGCCTATTTCTGGAGTAAATACGGTTTGTGAATACAAAGCAGCCATGGTATTGGTGACAGCCTGTACAGCAGCAAAGTGCTCTCATTGTTGTGAAACAGAACTTCCTACATTCTACCACACAAAATTTTAAAAGTAGTCCAGATATAGCCTTGTTGCCAAATTAAATGTTTCGACGTTGGAATGGACTTAATCTTTGTGCTGTTTAGCTATAAATAACCCATCTCTCTTCTCACTTTAAACAGTAATGAAGCTACAAATTTCACATCACAGGCCTGGGAGTTCTAGTAAAGGTGTTTTGTTGGTGAATATTAGTAGGAACTAACAGGCAATGATGCCAAGGAAAGTATAGGGCATGGTATTAGTAGTAATTGTAATGTAAATGTGAAGAAAGAAAAGTGGATGAAAAGATAACTGGCCGCTGGCAGGGACGGAACCTGCAACCTTCAAATAATGCATCTGATGCTCTACCAACTGAGCTATAGCGGCGACCATCCCCGCGTACACTTTATGGGGTACATATGTGCATTTAAACGTGGGAGTGTCAGTCAGCGCCAGTAGTAGCCATGACGGCGAGTGTGGAACACTCTTTTTCTGCCCGTTGGCGTCACGTAGCACGTGATCTTATTGCGAACTGGCAGCTCAGTTGGTAGAGCATGGGACGTGTTATTCGAAGGTCGCAGGTTCGGTCCCTGCCGGCGGCAAGTTATCGTTTCGTCTACTTTTCTTTCTTCACATTAACATTACAATTGTTACCAATAACATCCCCTATACTTTCCTTGGCATCATTGTCAGTTAGTTATCATTAATATTGTGTCTAACAAATAACGAGGCCTTAAAATTTTCACTTCTTTCTTTTTGTTGGTGAAAGTAATTGAGCGCTTGATAGATCTTTTTTTCCTGTAAGAGCCTGTATTCACTCACACCTTTCTTTCCTAATTATTACAGGATTCTGAATGGGCAGGCGAAACGAAAGGCAAGCGTCGAAAGAAGTCCCATTTTGCTAAGGTTGTCAGCAGGAAAAAGCCACTGTTTGATCCATGTAAGCAAAGTCTCCCTGCTGCCCTTTCTGCTCTGCTTAGCGAGAGATGATGTAGCAGTTGCACCAATGTGTACAAGTTAATTTGACACTGCCATTCGCCAGAAGAAAGAATGATAGGTGGATGCTAGGCTTCTGCAAATAGTAAATTTTAAGTTCGAAGCAAATAGTGACTTGGTCAAATAATTTCAAATCGAATCTGAATTATATATAGTATCTTATATAAAGAAAAATGAGCATATTTGTCATGACCCAACTAACCTGCACAGTATTGCCACACGCGTTTCTTGTTTCATTTTTTATGTATTCGGGTTTCACCCACAAAAGCTGTTAGCAACGCTCGGATGTCATCAAGCACGAATGTCATCACAATTTTTTTTCTATAGTTAATTAAAGAAAAATTGCGTGGAATATTCACGCAGCTTGCGCTTCCGTACAGTGACTAGAACATTGGAGAAAGCCTCATTTAAGAACAAATATGAACTGTATTGCATGAAAATGTGACTCGGGTACCGACGGCCACGGGGCTGAAGAAACTGAGGGTTGGGCGCAAGAAAACGAAGAGCGTTAAGTTAATTTTACTTTCTGGAATTTTAGAAATTAAACATGCATTCATGTGGGCATGTATTTATATACTAATTAAACATGGAACTGGTCCATATTGGAGACATAAATATTTGCCTTCGAAAATGGGGTCTGGTACCTCTGCTCCAAAGCAAGGTTTTATCTGCTCCAGAAGCTGCACCAAAGTGGCTTCGATCAATCACATCACTGGGGAAGGAAGAAAAATGTGCATCTTTGCAAAATCTGGCATGTTGTCGGTGGTCTATTGAACTATTTAACCATCCTATTAACGTGAGCGTATGGGCAAGTTGGTAATTCATCTTCAAGAAAATTTCAACAGTGTGGAAAAAACACAGACGAAAAGGTTGTCCGTAACCCGCCACAGTGGTCTAATGGTTATGGTCCTCGACTGCTGACCTGCAGGTCGCGGAATCGAATCCTGGCCGTGGTGGCCGCATTTTCGATAGAGGCGAAAATGCCTGAGGCCCGTGTGCTTAGATTTAGGTGCATGTTAAAGAACCCGAGGTAGTCGAAATTTCTGGAGCCCTTCACTACAGTGTCTCTTATAATCATATTGTAGTTTTGGGAAGTTAAACCCCAAGAATTATTTTTATTATTACAGTCTACTCTCGTTATAACGGACCATGATAATCCGGCAAAATGAGTCCGTTTTATCCGAAGTCCGTAATATCCAAACTCCGCAAGGGGAGGGGGGGGGGGTTCCGTCACCGTGTGACGCAACCCCCTCCCCCCCCCCTATGGTCACCGTGTGACGATCGTCAGTAGTATGGGGCACGCTAGTTCTTCTTATACATGCTGAACGTATTCGACAGCATGTTTACGAAAGACTTCAATCACCAGCAGCAGTTATTAACGAAATGGCAGCTCAAGTTGTAAATGAGCGATTGTTGTTACGGTAGGTGCAGGGACGCTATGTGGCCCCTGCACAGCAGCAAAGCGTAGCCAGATATTAAATGCATTTCCAGCAGGCTTTCTAAGCCACTTTTGTTGATCGGCTTTATTGGAATAAAAACTTTCTTATTTGTGCGGACGGGAAGGCATATTTAAATGGAGCCGCCTATTGACCGCTGGGAGCTGTTGCTCCTGCGCAGCCTCCACGTCTCGCTGGACAATCCAAAGTTGGTCTGAGAGTTCTGAACTGAACAGCAACAAGGCACCTCTAACATTAATATACTAATTTAACATTGGAACTCACCTGCTTGGTGCACGAGAACGTCTTACTTTCAAAACTTTGGTCGCGATGCCTAACAACATTACTGCAATGAGTGACGAACGTCTAACGCAAACCACAGACAAAAGCTTTATTTACACTTAGCTCGAAAATAAATTTGCGATATGAGATTGGCGGGCACCCTTGAGCGACGATGCAATCACTTCGCACCGCATTTCAGTCAGCTGTGACATCTGAACCATTCGCGTGACTATTCTAGTACACTATAGCGTGACCAACGCACTCTCAGACTGGCTTGGCTGGAGTCTTGGCTTGGCCGAAAGCCACCAACGTTGCCAGCCGCAATTTAAAATTGAGGGCGGCGTAGAGAGCGGCGTGCTCAAGTCTGTTGTCAGCCCGCACCAGTGCGCCAAAAGTACGCTTTATGCACCCAATTTCGACAAAAAATGCAGCTGATTTCGTCCACTGTAGCTGATAGTCCGTTCTATCGCAGTCCGTTAAAAGCGAACTTCGCTCCATTAGTTTAATACACAGACCAAACTTAGGCTGAATGATGGTCCGTTGTAACGGAAAGTCTGTTGTATGCGGGTCCGTTATAACGAGCATAGACTGTATTAAAAGGTTGTCCATGTCAGCTTCCTTTTCGTCCGTTCATGTTTTTCTGCACTGTTGAAATTTTCTTGACCATCCTGCATTGATCTTTGTAACAAGATTGCAGTATAAATATAAATAACTTGACAGTAGAACATGCTCTCATGCTTTCAGACTATAGCTGTTCTTTCTTTCCAACCCTCCCATATTTCACGAAAAAAAAAGAAAAAATATTTGTATACCAGTCCTGTGATTCTGTTTATGGGTTGCTTTTGTCTGATTTGAAATTTGTGTATACTACTTCAATGAGACACTCGAGGGACTTCACTTTTTTTTCTTTTTCATTTCATTGCAGCAAGTAAGACATTTGAGGAATACTTTGATGAGTACTACAAGTTGGACTTTGAGGACATCGTTGGAGGAATGCCGACCCGCTTTCGCTACCGTTCTGTCATCCCCAATGACTTTGGCTTGACCACAGAGGAGGTACAAACATGTATTGCTTTTCTTGCTTGCTGACTTTTCATGTTTTGGTATAGGACATGCTAAAGCTCAGAGATCTGTTCTGTTGCAGATTCTTGCAGCAAAGGACAAGGAGCTGAATCGATGGTGCTCTGTGAAAAAAACCTGCCAGTACAGGTGAGATCAAAGCATTTCTGACATTAACATTTTTTTTTTTTCTGGAATTATGTACCTGCTGAAGGGTTACGAATTTTAAATTGAAAATTTTTCTCCAACATGACTTGATTTTTTTTAATATGGAAGGGGGTGCTGCGATGAACTGGCAAAGATTTATTGTAGCGCCCCCCTCCCTATTAAATCAAAATATTGGGCAGACTTTGCTCTCCTAGGGGACTAGGGGGGTGCCCCCCCCCTTCCATGCAAACACCCATGAATATGGCGGTTGCCCTTATTGAAGCCATCACTAACTGCTCAGGCTAGGGTTATCTATAGTAACAGATTGTGTAAACAAACGAAAATGGGAGTGTGCGTCTGAAACTTTATAACGGTTACATTTTTTGAAAACAATCATTTAAACATGCTGAAACCTTCTCGATTATTTCAAATCACTTCTGCGGAATCCCTCAAAGTGGCAGAAGGGTTAAGAAAGGGAAATTGACAACCACGTCGAATTGACAGTCACGTCAGTACTGATTTTTAATAATGTTTTTATGTGCTTTGAGTCGTTGATGGATTAGCTCTCAAGGTGTGAATAGCTAGCTTCCCGGTTAGCTCATTTGGTAGAGCGACCGCTTCAGAAAGGCGTAGTTGCTGGGTTAGATCCCCGGACTAGGACGAATTTTTTGGCAACTAAGAAGCTCTTTTCTGAAAAAGTCATTTGGATTTCCTTGTGGCTTCGTGCTACAAACAGGTGGTTATCGATTTCCCTTTTTTCTTAATTGCGTTGAAGCCTGGTTGAGTAGGTTGCGTATTATGGCAGTGTGCGCAGCGCAAAATTGACTTGGGTATAAAATATGAAAAAAAGAATATTGCTGAACAGTGCAAGATGGACGCACTGTCGCTGGAACTGGGGGAGGCTTAAGCACAGTGAGCAGGAAAGGAGGAGCGCTAGCATACTGCCTTACCGTATTTGCATACTGTTATTTCCCTAACTTGCTAAAAGACTCTTCTGCAAGCCAGTTTTGTTCTGCGCACAGTACCATCTATTTCTTGTTGCAACATTTGGCAACTTCTATTAGCGAGGAGCTCAACGATGTGAGAAAATGGGCCATTTCTCCCATGCAAGTTCTCCAAGCTGTATGCATGCACTTATGTTGGTAATTATGTTTTCGTCTTTTGTGGTCAGGACTGAAAATGAAGAGATGCAGGACCTACGCACATTCCAGAGGCGGGCCACTAATGAAGATCTGAAGCGAAAGATCTTCCCCAGTTTGTATGCAGAACCGTGAGTATTGCATTGTTAAAAAGCTTGTCTGTAAAAAAAAAGGAAAAAAAAAAAGAAAACCTAAATAGTTCAAGGGGCCCTGCAACGCTTTTTCATCTGCATTCTGCAGCGTTGGAGTGCGTGTGGTGCTGAATACTGAGATGAATGCAAAAAGAAATATCAAAATGGGTGCACTGTAAGGGAAGTTATCAGTCTTCAAACTTCAAAAACCCAGCAGACGACAATAGAAACGTTCCTTTTCGCATTTCACTCTCCCACTGACGTCAAAGGCTGATTCCAATCACCACGCGCCTTTTACGAATCTGGACAGTCTTCAGGGTTAAAAGCCCTGAAAACTATCCAGAATTTTCTGGTGAAATAAATTTTGACACTGGATGACACGCCTCATAGTGGCCCTGGTGCGGCACACCTAGCGTCGTTCTGCAATTGTTCTCAAATTTTTAAATTTAAAAACGGATATCTTTTTGTAACTGAGGAAGTATAAAAGGGCTTTTATAATTTTTGGCGCACAATAGTGTGGCCTGTCTGGGATTCTAAGAATATTACATGCAACTTGTCACGTCGAACCAATCAAAACGCCTAGCCAATGTTGTCACTCCCACGTGATCAAACGTCACTTCCAATCGCAAAAATAGCCACTGTGTGTCACTCTAACCCAAAACCAATGTGGTCTCCGTTTAAATAAAATTATAACAGCTTTGTTTTTGGCCTTGCCACTCGCGCAACAATATTGGTGCATTCCACAGTTCGAGAAGAAGTTGTGAGAACTACACGCTTAATTTGTGTTGCAGGGCCCCTTTAAATGGGCACTGACAAAAATTTTGATCTGGCATTTTTTAGCCGCAATGTGATGCTAGGGAGGGGCCTGTTAGTCATAGCACGGCGCATCACTTGCTGCAACGTGCGTCAGATAATTAGTTACAGTCTGCTTATTACCGACTAGTTTCTGTTCCCATTTGAAAGCACTTTTAGAACAAGCCGCTATGTGCAACTAACGCCATCTAGCATGTGAAAGCTGGGAAACAAACTCGACTGCGTGAGCACGAAGCTCTGTGACACGCTTTCGTGCTGCCTGCTGCATGTGCTGCACAATGTCATTGCAGTCATAATTTTTGTAGTCATTATCGTCGTCTGGTGGCAATGACTCTCTTGAATAGTAAAACTCATTCTTGGCCTAGTGTGTTAGACATGCTTGAAATCAAAAGGTTGTGCGAAAATAAAACATGTTCACAAGCGAGGGCACAGGGACAAGCGCAAACTCACACTACTTTATTCACGGGTGGAGCCACTGAATATAAAGGAAATAGAAACACTAGAATCACATGTGCACACGCCAAGAAAGCTACGAGAATCACGCATGCGCAGCCAGAAACCCCTCTCTCCACTATACAGGCCGGAAGAAGGATCACTAACACATACGTGCATGTGTGGTTCTCGATTGGATGAGATTAAGATTATCGGTAGAAGTGGGAATATGAACGCACGGTTGGTCCTCGAAGCTTTTGCTATACTGCAGAAGGCATCTTCATGTGTTAGTGATCCTTCTGTTGGCCTGTATAGTGGAAAGAGGGGGGTTTCTGGCTGCGCATGCGTGATTCTCGTAGCTTTCTTGGCGTATGCACATGTGATTCTAGTGTTTCTATTTCCTTTATATTCAGTGGCTGCACCCATGAATAAAGTAGTGTGAGTTTGCGCTTGTCCCTGTGCCCTCGCTTGTGAACGTGTGTTATTTTCGCGCAACCTTTTGATTTCAAGACTCTCTTGAAGTTTTCACACTTTCTACACATAGGCCGCGAGCCTGGACTTGCGAGTAGCCATTGATTTGTAGTCAAGTAACACATTTGGTGCTCTTGGTGGCGCCATCTGATCGTATGTCTTCAAATACGAGTTAGCAGTGGTTGTGGTCCAGTAAGGACATTTTTATTGAAAGACACTACGCACATGAGGTATATTTATCAGCTTTCTCGTGGAAATTTTTGCGGGGGAAGAAGTGAATTGACACCCCCTCCCCTCACTCCCTTCATCGCTGATGCCTCTGATCAATGAACACTGAGCTGGTATATGAGCACTAGTGTGTTGATGTGTATGTGGGAGTTGACGTGAGTATAAACGTGAGCCAACATAAGGCTGATAGTAATGCTGAAGTTGAGTAAATAGCACCATAGGTTGGGGGGGGGGGAAAAATGTCGAGCTTACTCAGGCTCACTCAAGAAACATATTTTGCGCTTTGGGCTCCATCGGATGCGGCTTCACCAAAAGTGTCCTCAACAGCACCCACTCGTACTCGGACTCGCTAGAAAGGATGAAAATTTGTAATTTTGGGACAAAAAGGCTTTGAGCTGGTGTTTGGCAGCTAAGATTGTGTTTAATTAATAACAGAATGCTTGTGACATTTCTGCTTGTGGTGGTGCACGTGCACACTGGTACGGGATTAAGCTCTCTGCACGGCCTGCTCCACAGTTACGTTTTCATTTGGATGCGCTTGTGCGATGTCGCATATTACAACCACACTATGCAAAATACCATATGTGGTTGTTGATAGGATTACCACACTCACTTCTTTGTGAATATTATTCATAAATGCTTTCCAAGTCATGACCTCTGGATACGTTGTATAAGCCTGTATATTTCTTGGAATGTATACGCATGGAACATTTACCATGAGAAATTGGTGATGTAAAATATTTTAGTTGAATTTGCAATTTAGTTTTGTTTTTTGTTAATGTCTTACAGAATTAGGGAACACCCATGATACTGACAGAACCTAGAATTTTAAAGGGATACTGTACAAAATTCTTGCCACTGAGATTATCAGCCAAATTGAAAGATTCGGTGCTGAAATCGATAAACACAGCTTTCATTTAAGGCAGAAACTAGAGGGAAATAATGAATTTAATGAATTTTTTACAAACTGCCACATTTAGTGGCCGCGCTGGGAACTAGAGGAGGTGACAGTGGGTGGCGTTTTATACACCAGGAACACACATGCTAACAATAACAGCCGTGGCCAGCATCTTTCAACCTGCTCGGCTCCCACTACACTTCCTAGAACCACTATGAACAGCACTGGCAGCGAACAAAGCTCATAGCTGGGGTAAAGCCCCGAAATTTTGAGGCATGCCCAGAGTGGCCAGTTCCGCTCATAATAAGCGGATTTGGGCTTCTTTTTTCGCTGAGTCACTTGCAGAATTTACCAGTCGCTTGTCGCGTTTTTTGGGGGGCTTATTTGCATTTTCCCAGCAAATATAGTTACTTCAGGGATCATTACGTTCACGGATTGCTCTTGGTGAACTTTTGTTCACTCAGTCAAACATATGTTGGAGCAATCAACAAGTAAAAGTAATGATGCATTGGGAAACGTGCATTCAACCGAATGGAGACTACCCTGGAGTCAATGTTGAAAAGTAAATAGTATGTGCTTTCATTTGTAGTTGCACATATTTTCGCTGCACAAAATAGTAGAAATTATATTTTCGACTCCCCTATCTATTTGAGTGACAGTTTTGTATTATAATTAAAAATATTTTCAAGAATGGGAAAATCATTAAATTTCCGCTTCATTTGGAGTTTTTCGCAAAAGTGACACCCCTTTTCTTAGGGGCGGCTTCTTTTGTGATGATTATTTGCTTGTTAGCTCAGTAGCATCTGGCAACTCTGGGCGCGCCTCAGAGCCTTTGTGGCAGAAAGAGAGTGAGATGCAAAGGAGAGGTGGATAAAGGGAAGAGGACAGGAATACGTGCACATTTCATGCGTCGCAGTGAATGTGACGCCACAGCTCATAATAACGTGCAGCCGCTGCAGGCTGACAATCCAACATAAAATACATCCAACTTTTTAAAAATATATGAAATAGACTGTTTATCGCAACAGTCTGATCTTTTGAATGGAATTTCAATGTTTTTGTAATTTTTTCCAATTTTTCTTCAGTATTTCTTTAACTTCACACAATTATCCCCTTGCGGTGCAAATTATGATGCACCGACTAAGAATGTGTCAAATTCACATAGCATTATTCCAAGGCACTCATTATTACATTCCAAGAAAGGAAATGAAGCAATGTGTTGTTTTGTGTGAGTTTCAGTCATTATTGTAATTACTATGTAATTAAATATTTATTTTTTTCTGCAGTCAGTCACGTTCCATTTTGACATGAAAAGAAAGAAATCATAGGCTCCAAATGCAGGGGTGGAACAGCTGCGCAATTCGCGCCATTGTGCACCAAACTTGTTTACCTGCGCCATCCTGCGCCGAACCACTCCTGTTGCGCCAAACTCGTTTATCAGTGCCGTACTGCGCCATAGCACCCGAATCTAGCCGCAAGGTGCGACAGCCATTAAGCCCTGTGCCCGAAAGCGTGGCTGAAACATCATGTTTTTGGTTTCAGTGAAATGGTTATACAGTAGACTCTCATTAAATGGAACCTGAAGGGACCAGGAAAATATGTCCCGTTTAACAGGAGTTCCGTTTACTGAGAGATGACCAAGGGTGCAGAATACAAGAACGAAACCAATCTTGTCAGAAGCACTTGTTCCGTTTAAGCAGCAGTTCCGTTTAACAGATTTCCGTTTACTGAGAGTCAACTGTAGTTTCGGTTTCGTCAAGGCAGTGATCGCTCGAGCAGCACCTGTGAACTTTGATCGTAAGGGTTTGGTCGCGATCGCTGGCACGCGCACTATCTCGGCAGGCATTAGCGCGTATAGCTCGTGAATCTGTCTACGTGCTGTGCTTGCAATGCGTAGAGACTGTGCGAAAAGAGCATCTCTCCTTGGCGTGGCAGTATTCTCTTACACCAGCGTTTTGTTGAGTTACGTGATATCGGATCCAAGAGAGTTAGCTGCCAGCATTACTTCGTATAACATAACAATTTATTGCTATCGCATTCATTGCTTCACCCTTGCGGTGAAACTGTAATTTTTTTATAACTTCATGGCAGTGTTCAGAAAAGAAACCAAGGATGATGGTAACGGTGCTCAAAAGAAGTGGGTTGGTGTCCAGTTCCTGGAACAGCCTAGCAAAGACAGGTGCACAGGACTGCTCATCGAGACTCCAAGCACACGCGTGTATTCTGGTTCATTTCTTGCCGCTGTGCTCCGTTATACGGTGCTTATAAATTCAGTGGTTGACACTCGCGCATTAAGGTTAAAGAAATGGGTGGCTGTACATAGCTAAAGAAGTCACAGTTGCACCTCAAGGGGTAAGAAATGAATGCGATGATAGCAACAAATTGTAATGTTATACGAAGTGAGGCTGGCAGCTAACTCTTTTGGATTCGATCTCACGTAACTCTGCAAAATGGTGGTGTAAGAGGATACAGCCACGCCAGGGACGGCAACACTTTTCGCACAGTATTTCCACTCTGAGAGCGCCGCACGTCGAAGTATATGCGAGCCGCTTGCTGATGGCTGCCGAGCTAGCACGCGCGCCAGCGCCTTTAGAAGCAAAGTTCACAGTTGCTGCCCGAGCAACACCCCCCCCCCTCCCTTAGTGTCTTTTCATGCTCATTCAAGACGGGCGGGATGTTTCCTCTCTGCTTCGACAACAAGACACCCGAGCGGGGTGATGTTATTGCATGCGCCCTCCGAGCGATGGAGATGGGCCGGCTCGTTATATCTCTGCTTCAGTCGCATTCGTCGCCCCCGCTCGCACGCATTTACCCGCGGGAGAACATACGAAAGGCGGTGGCATGTTATCAACTTGGACTATATACGTGACATGACCGCAACGGCAAAAACCGGTGAAAAGTGTCCATATTGCTATTGCAATAATAAGGCTGTTGCACAATTTAGCTTAGTGTTTAAAAAAATGCAGCATTGGACAAATGTTGCTTCGCATATGCTGTGATACGAGGCGATATCTGCTCTGAACGTTCTCTCCGACTGCTCCAAACTTGCTCGAAAAGACCTTTCTGGCTGCTCCAAGCCTGCTCCAAAATGTCTTTCTGGATGCTCCAAGCCTGCTACAAAAGACACTTTTGCCTGCTCCCAGGACTGTTCCCAAACCCATGTACCCTGTTCCACCCCTGCAAATGTATGCGCAAGTAGTTTTTGGTTGTACTCAATTTGGGAAAACAAAAGTAGTACTTCTGACTTTGGTCATAAAGCGCGGCACGTCGTGTGACCTATCAAACATCGCAGTACCCTCACCAAAATGATCGATTAAAGCCATACGCAGCACACTGAAGTAAGTCAAGACATACTGACTATGGAGAAGGTTCAGTTCATCCAATGGGCAATATTTCTTTGCTCTCTTTTCGCCACAAGTTGACACAACTAGCATAAACAAGTTGCGTACACAAACGTAGTCACCGCCGCTGAAGGGGTTATAATGCTATACTCCAGTTGAGTGCAAGGATGCATATTTTGCAATGATCGTGCTTCAAGGAAAGGTTGTTTTCTATTTCAGTGCCGAGATGAGTGAAACGCCATCTGAGGAACCGAGCAAAAAGAAGAGACGACGAAAGAAGAAATCTGGGCTTGTCAATGGAAGGGATGCAATTGAAGAGCATGTTGACAACTCAGACACCACATCGGCAGCAATTACTCCTGCTTCTTCTTCAGACATCACTGTGGCAAGCAAGAACAAACGAAAGCGAAAGACTTCCACGCAGGCTGAATCTTCATCTGGCAAGAGTGAAAGACAGCCTGCAAGGCTCATTCCTCTTAACGATGATGTTTCTGAACCTTCTAAGAAATTCAAGTCTAATGACCAGATTTCATCTGCCGAGCTTGGCCAGGGCCAAACAACATCTAGAAATGGAGACATAGCTAGCAAGGATGGCAAGAGACAAACGACAGCTAACAGTGAAATTTCTGCGAGCAAAAAGCGGAAAAAGAAGCCAAAGGGTGTGAAACAGTCAATGCCACCTCGACAGAACATCCAAGTTCCAGCGCTGAAGGTGTCGGACAATAGGCTTAAAGCCTATGGCCTGAACCCCAAGAAGCTGAAGAAGCAGTTGATATACGGCAAAAAAAAGGACAGTTCTTGAAGCTCTTTGAGAAAGAGTCAGGAGACAGCCTTTATGTTGATAGACAATGCTGAATGGTGCAATTTTAATGTGATTATAAAGCCTGTAAATACTTCTTATAGCTGTCTGGGTTTCTGTTTTTTCCATGTCTGTATGTTTCTGTTCATATATGTTCATCACTTCATCATGGGATCCATTACACGTGCATTGTCCTGAAGACGTTGCATTTGTATGCTTGAGTATGTATGTCGTAATATCTGGGCTTTTATAAAAACCTAACACCTCAATGTTTGTCTTCATAAAGTAATCATTTCTTTCACCAATTTATGAATCTGTATATTGGTACATAATGGAAATATTTTGCAATTACAAAATGCGCTGAAGCGCTGAACCTTTACATTGAACCTTGTTCTTAGAGCTCTTCAGAACTTCTTGTCATTGTTATCTGGCTTTTTGGGACATGGCAAACTACTGTGAATCGTTCACTGTTTTTTAACACGATGTCCTTCAGAGCTTTGCATGCACCTTGAGTGACTTTTCTGAATGTTCATTCATTTCCTCAGTTGTTGGTGTCTGTAGGCAACATTCCCACCATCTCTCATGCATGTTGCCAAGCCAGTAGACAAGGGGGGGGGGGGGGGGGCCTAGGGACCCCCCCCCCCCCCAAATTCGGATGGAGGGGTTGTTTTACCGCGAAGAAATAATAAAAATAGGTGGTTTTCGAAGTTTTCAACAGGTGCCCCCCCCCCCCCCCCCCCCTCCCCCCCCCCCCCCGAAAAAAATTTCTGGCTACGGGCCTGCATGTTGCACTGGTGTCTGTATGAAGCTGTGCGCAGCATTGAACTTTAAAGGGGTACTGACACAAATTTTAAATGTTTTTGGATTGCTGCTCCAAATAAAAACACTAGTGTCGAGAGCCCTAAAAAGAGTATTGTGGTGCTTGGGAATGCATCGAATATATTTTTAATACCGCTATTTCAAAAAAACACTTTCGGTTTCGATATCGAGGGAGCGGCTTCTAAGTCACGTATCATCGCAGTGTCCTGTCACGGGAAGGCAGCTACTCGCAACGTGCTAGCAGCAGGTCTGTCATCTGCTCGTGGTGCACGTAAGTTCAGAGGATTGTCGTCCAGTGACCCCGACAGTGATTTCTGCGGTTTTGGCTGCATGCAGGATGCAGAATTCGCAAACTCGATCGGTGGAACTGTGTGGACTCGTCGGGATAATGCCCATTGCAGTGGTTGTTGCTTGCAGGTGCTTAGCGACGAAAACTTTAAAACCAAAGTAACATATTTTATACGCGTTGACTGGCTCCGCTGTGCAGAGAGCGTTAACAATGCATACCAAGGAAACGTAAAATGTCCCTGTTACGATGTTTCAAAGTTGTCGGTATTCCTTTAAGGACACTGCATCAGTAACAAGATGTGCAGATTTACTAGTGCTTTGAAGTTTTGTTATGTACGTTCGGAACTTGCACACAGTTTTGGCGGGTGCCCAATGTGTACGGAGTGGTGGCTGTCGAGATTTCGACCTTTGCTGTAGAAACTGCAGGCGTGCCCTTGGAAACGTGCATATTTTAAGTGTGCGTTCTTCAAGCTTCTACAGGATCCTTTCACTCCTTCACTTTCTCCGCGGATTTTGTAGGCGTGATCTTTGCAGCAGCAGGAAGTGGACCGCACTTGGCTTGTTGCTGCGGTGAGGGGTAAGTATAAAGCAAAGTGCAGCCCGATTGCGCACATGCGCAATCGCCACGGTCCGAAAGTGTCGATGGGCACACTCTGTTGCCGTGGCTGCTTGGCACCTTGCTCGCACAACTGCGCCTCCCTGTGCATCGGGTACCGCGTGGCAGAAACAAAAGACATAAAACGAGCACAAAAGAACACGCGGCTCGTCGCCGCAGTTATTTTTGGGCGCCTCGGGGGGAGCCCAAGGCTCGCCGAGTCCTGAAGGGAAAGGCTCACGTCCTTTCCTCCTCGCCTCCGGCGCACGCGGTAGCCTTCACTTGGGAAGGCCGCCGGTGAGCGAAGAGAGCAACCGAGATCATGGCGGCTTCCACTGGCTCGTGGTCGACTTCTGCAGCTGCTACGTTTGTCTCGAGGTGAGAAACTGTTGTACGTAGCGCTGTTCTGGGCGAAGCCCTGTTGATGTGTCGATGCTGATTCTCCGAGAGTTAGCATGTGTATCCACGACTTGTGTGCGAGGGTTCTCGCGTACGCAGGTATCTGGGCGTCGTGGTGTCTTCGGAGAAGTGTCGACTGTAGTCACCTGTGTGTTTGTACGTGCGCGGACACGGCGCGTGCCCTCGTGACAGTAGCCGGGCTCCGCTGCGCATTAAACGCGGGTGCCCGTTTCCTTTAAGTGGAGTCGAGCACAGCTGGACACGACTTCGTATATGGCATGGTTTCGCAAAGTGGTTTCCGCAGGCCCCTCCTAGGGGTTCCGCGAGCCACTAATAAAATTTCCCTGGTTCCGCACTCGTCAAGTCACTTAGACGACGAACCGGAGGTGGGATCGATCTAAGGAACGTCTTTTGCTCACAGCCGATCGAGTGTCAATAAGCACATCTCGGTGCACAACAGAAACGCGCGAGCTATGCAATAAGTCCCGCCAGCGGCTTGTAGCCAGCCAGACTCCGAAAACGTCCACTTGAATCTCGGAGGCTTTATCTTACCCCTATGCGCATTTCTCCTGTTAGGTACCGAAGATATGGTAGTGCTTGACACCCCTGGTCTATGGACTTAGATTCGATGGTTCCGATTCTGTGTGGGCAGTTGCAGTTTGAGCTCCTAGGGCACTGGGGACTCGACATAAGCTACAGAAGTTGATCGTCCAGAGGTCCTAAATGAAGCCTTGCGGTACAACCAATTGTAATTGTTAACTAAACCAGCAAGTCGTTTAGTAGCGACGGCGGCAATAATTTGCAGAGTTGGCCCGGAGCCCAGATGGCCGAAGTTTTGTTACGCGCGGTTTGACGAAGTTGGCGTGTAGGCTGCTGCTTTGAAGCAAGAATCTTCGTCTCCGTATTGTATCCGCGAGTTTAGCTACAAATAACGGGCTTACCGTTTTATCCCATGTGTATTTGGAAAGGGGTAAAAGCGCAGTTGAAAGCAGCGCATAATGTTGCTAATAATCTCATTTCTCGTGCATAAGTTCGTTTACAAGCGATGTTTCGTATCAGACGTTTACCAGAGCTAATTTAATGCATCATTGCATGGATATTTCGATGGCTGTGGGGTTTATCAGTTATTCTGGTTGGTAATTATTTAGCGAGTATTTTGAGCTCTATATTTCAATACGAATTCGGTGGAGGTATGTAACGTTCAACAGAGACGTGAGATGTCGTAAAGCCGCTTTCGCCTATTGTGCAGAATCGGTGGCGGTGTCATATTTTTACTAACGCATCTCAGATTGTGAAGTATGCGTGCCATTGCATCGATATATGTAGGCATCATTATTATTGCTGAAAAACTGGGAACTACGATGTTTCATTAATGCACACTGGTGGAAACGAAATAGTTGCAGGTAATTCCTAAGCATATTCTTATGAGACGAGACCACGCAGGAGCTTCTTTTAGCTAGGTTGTTACGGAGCGGTTCTGCAAAGTGGTGTTACCGAGTTGTGTTGAAGGCCAACTGATATGGCGAACAAGGGCGCGCTCCTGTTGTAGATGCTACGTTGGCAGCAGGGGCAGATTCAGCCACTCATTTTAGGGGGGGAGGGGGTTCGCACAACCGGTCAGAACGTGTGATCAGATCCTGGTAAAAATGAAAAGACAGATTCCAGCATCCCTTTCGCTTTGTGAGTGGAATTTATATTTTTAAATTGTATTTATAAGGTAAAAAGCCGCTATGTCGCGCAGCCTAGCGGAAGAGCCTTGAAGCTGGATTATGGAGTCGATCACTTAATTTGCTGTACGTAGTCACGCAGTCTGATGCCGCTGTGCGCGCCATAATTAGTCCATAGAATTTGATTGTGTATATTATGTATCAACGCTATATTCTGTGCTGCTGAGATAAAAGGAGTTGCGCGGTGGAAAGTGGCGCTGTCTTCGCAGCAGCCAGTATGTCGAGCCGCGGCGCATGCGCATGCGCAGTAAAGAGCCGCACTCGAACACGAACCGCTCTCGCGCTCACTGTTTGCAGCATATGTTGTCACGCGCGTATAAGACTTCGTATTCGCCGCAGATAGAAAAATTCTGATAACAAATGTTTCACGGCGCTTTCCACGTTGCCATTCCGTGATTAGGCACTCTGACCAGTAAGCTTTCCGTCGCGCTAAAGAAAAAAATATGTCGCACAAAAATTGATTGTCGGTCCCTTTAATGTAAGACCGTGTGCGTGCGTGTGTGCGGGGCAGTGGCGTAAATCCATAAAGACCACTAGGGGGGGGACACACATCTTGCAATGGCTGCCATTTTGTTTTATATATATGCATTATTATTATTATTATTATTATTATTATTATTATTATTATTATTATTATTATTATTATTATTATTATAAAACAGGCATCAGCATAGGCGCCTGATCAGAAAAAATAGAACTGCGTATTAATAGTAAGTGACATCTCATGGCGAAGTTTCTAATAGCAACTCATAGGCAGGCGCTAGCACTTTTGCCGCTGCGTCATTCGGGTGAAATTATGCAATAAAAATTGTACCACTCTCTCTGCTAGCGCATAAAGGTATTCCCCATCGTGTGTACCGGCTTACTTAGTTTCCATCGTGTGTACCGGCTAGAAGTATTTAGTTTCTGTTCAATGAAAGTGCTTCAGATTTCAGAGTTGGTTTTACGGAGAGTGCGTTGTCCTTGACTGTCCAAAAACTCAAATATGACATTTGGAAGATAAATGTCGAGGGGGGGACACTTGCATGGGGTGTCCCCCCCCCCAGCCTGAACACAGGGGGGGTCAGGACCCCCCTGACCCCCCCCCCCCCCCCCATGATTTACGCCACTGGTGCGGGGGGGGGGGGGGTGAAATTATTCCATAGGGGGGCATTGTGTTACATTTACGCAATTATGATCTCACAATAGATGAGGTTCATGCCCTTTATCTGAAACAATCATTCTAGTTACTGTGAAACAGTTATGATGAACAGGTTTCTCGTACGCAGAATATTATCAGTCCAAAACCCGGAGACCACAGGAAGTGTTGCAAGATTTCAAAAATGGGTAGGCCATAAAAATGGCGCTCACTACAACTTTCTAATGTTAAACTGCCCTCGCTTCAATAATTAAAAAAATGAATTAAGGAGTTTTGTTAATTAGCCTCGACAATGTCATTTTAGTTGCGGCAAATATTTCCGCCTCGGCATAGAGTGCGTGTGCGAAAACGACTGGAGCGTGACTGTCAGAATTTTTATAAAAAATCTGTACTGTCTAACAACAATAACCACAAAAAAAAAACTGTATATGGCTCACTAGTGGAGTGACAAATATCTCGCAAAGTGAAGCTGGCTCTGGTAGGTCACGACTAGAGAACTAGTCACGAATAAAGCTTCCTTGAAAGCAAATAATAAAAGGAAGTGGCGTAGTTCTCAAGGTGGGGTGAGACTTTGAAAGTGAGTTTCACAATTTGGCTGTGCAGCATTGGTAATAATAGCTATGGCTATAAAATTTGCAAGGTATTTTAAAAGTAGACGCAGGCTATGTTGGAGCTCGAAAATTAGTTTGGATTTTTGTTTAGCGGCTTTTTTGTGTTTTGTTTTAGTTCTTCGGCGTATGTACTTTTTTAAATCGAGATCTACTATCTGCAGTGCATTGCAATTTTGCGCAAGGTTATACGAACGCTTTACAGAAGTGGAACTGAAATTGTGAATGTACAACAAAAACTATATTTGTCATGTTTTTATTTTTTTTTTACGTTTGTTAATGTTTAAATGGCCACTTATGGTATTTTTTTATACAAAACAAATACAAATGCCCCTAGGCTTGTTTCTAGTACAATTTCAGTTATGTAAGTGCCACTAATTAACACATGCGTGAAATTTTGTTAGATTACTCCCGACAGTTCCTGAGAAAAACGTGCACAAACTCCAAAAATGTTTTGAGATAAATGCAGAAATTATAAGGAACACGCGCATTTCCTGTCAACGTGTCAAAGAAAAAGAACCAAAAGTCATTTCTCAAGCCGCGAGTGCCCAAGTGTGATATATTTTCTGAAAAATAAAGAAATTCCCTATCAGGTGATGGCAAAATCACAAAATTGAATTTTTTGACCTAGTGAAGTCTCGCCACACCTTACTCTGAACGCCGGCTATATATTTATGCGTCGCCTCCGCTTACATTGCGTTCTTAGAAAGGGTCAGGTGGACCCGCCGCGGTGGTCTAGTAGCTATGGTGCTCGACTGCTGACCCGCAGGTAGTGGGATCGGATCCCGGCCGCGGGGGTCGCGTTTCCGATGGAGGCAGAAATGCTTGAGGCCCGCGTTCTTACATTTAGGTGCACGCTAAAGAACCCCGGGTGGTCTAAATTTCCGGAGCCCTCCACTACGGCATCTCCCATAATCATGGTGAAACTTAAGGCGCACGAAAAAAACACGGACGAAGAAAAGAGACGACAAGACGAAGCGCATCGTCTTGTCGTCTCTTTTCTTCGTCCGTATTTTTTTCGTGCGCCTTAAGTTTCACCATGTATCACCACCAACAAGCCCATTCTTACATCCTTCCCATAATCATATGGTGGTTTTGGGACGTTAAACCCCAACAATTATTAACGGTCAGGTGCTAACCACATTTCCATATTCACTCTCGTAGAACCGCGTACTACTTCCGCAACACTCGTATAGAACTGTAGGAGTGTCGCCTGCTCTCGCCAATGCACCCCGCTTTTTCCCGCCAGAATCGAGCGTGGGAACTTAATGAAAACAGTGCAGCATACCCCCCCATCCGCTCTTATCTGCAGATGAGCACCCTTCTCAGCCTGTGTTAGTCCACTACAGGACGAAGGCCTCTCCCAACGATCTCCAGTTTACCCTATCCTGTGCGAGCTGATTCCGTCTTATCCATGATTTTATCCCGGCGAACTTCCTAATTTCGTCTCTGTGCCTTCCCCGACTCGTTTCCAATCCCTTAACCATTCTGTTGCTCTTACTGTCCACCGGTTGTCTGTTCTGCGCATTCCGTGACCAGCCCAGGTCTTTTTTTTTTTTTTTTTTTTTAAGAGGGCGTTGAGGCGAGCTCGTTGGTACGGATCCATAAGAATACGCTGCGCTGAAACAACACAACACACGGCGAAAACAAGGACGGGCGCTGAGTGCCAACGTTTGTTTATTGTGCGTTTAACAAATATATACAGGGCGAAAGAGAAGGGAAAGGGAAACTGGGAAGGAAGATAACTTGTGTGCATGGGTATGACGGTGACTTTGGAACAAGATGTTTATGATTATTAACTGAGATAGCGGAATTCCTTGTCTGTTAGGGTGAGCGAAGGGGCACTGACACACTGCGCGCCTTTGCACATTATCGTGTAAGTCTCAAAGATTTCACGTGCTGTGTTGTCCTTATATCTGCGCAACACTATTGCTTTTTTCACAGCCAAGACACATAAACAAGGCAATCCTTTTAGGGTGATAGTGTCCGAAGCGGGAACTTGGCAGCGGTGCCTGGGGACCTACCTGCAAAAATGTGTCTCTTTTTTAAAAGTAAGAGACCCGTTCCTAGTCAGCAACTCGTCCGCGGTCAGCGAATACCTGAAGTCCTGTGTCACTGAAACTTTCGCCTTCTCTGTGGACATAAAGGACCTATATTACAGCCTACCTCAAGAGGACCTAGTTGCTGTCGTCCAGGATGGTATAGACGAGATGGGAATCGTGCGCTTCCAAAACGCCATCGGGACAAACGTCTCCGATTCCCTGGATTTGCTGAGCCTATACCTCCAATCGACGGTAGTAAAATCTAACGGCCGATTGCTGGTACAAAAATTACACTATCTCCCACTAAAGGGAACCATGTGTAGATGTGAAGCAGCGGGCGCTAACGCTTACACTGGCGGCGGCGTTGACGCTGGCGCTCATCGCAGCGTTGCGCAGGAGAGAAAACTGGGGAGGCGCAAAGCACGCAGTGATGGAGCGGTGTTTCCTACTGGAACATGTCAATCGCTGCTAATGGGCAATGAGAGACAGAAGACTCCGACTGGACACAGAGACCCGCAGTCCGCTTTTAGTTAACGCGCACGCTGCGAATTTTTTATTGTTCAACAACGCACACGAGAAATCTCCCACCGGCACCACCTTGCAGGTCGAAATCCATTGCCATATATGCGGAGTGGCCAGTGAACGGTTGTGCAGCGCGTGCAGTCGGTTTTTTCAACCAAGAAACTCGCTAGCAGACGCTGTCGGCGTCGCGAGGCGAGAGAGGGGGAAGCGTAGGAGAGAGAGGAGGGGACGCGCATGCGCAGTGGGAGTGTGGACGCCGCGGGCAGGGATGCCTAGAGGAGAGAGGGGGGAAGCGTAGGAGAGGAGAAAGAGGGGGGGGACGCGCATTGTGGACGCCGCGGGCAGGGATGCCTAGAGGAGAGAGGGGAGGCGCATGCGCAGTGAGGGTGTGGTTGCCGTGGGGAGGGTTGCCTAGAGGAGAGAGGGGGGGTGGAAAGGAGGTTTTTTATTTATTTATTTTTTTTGAAAGGGGTTGCGCATGCGCAGTAAGGGATGTCACGCCGCACACCGGATTAAGCTCCGCCATAAGATGCTTCACATCTAAAAAATGGGGTGTGCATCGGCTCTCGAATCGCCCCTATGTTGAGTGACCTACTTCTAGCCCACCACGACAGGAAACTTCAGGACCAATTTACCTCCGAAAGCCCAATCAAGTTTTTCCGCTACGTGGATGACTTTCTGGTGCTTTTTCCGGCCCAGCGAGAAGACGCCCCTGCGCAAGTGGAACAAATTTTCAATGTCTTCCAGACAACGTATCACGGCCTAACCTTCACAAAAGAACTTCACATCCGCTTTTTAGATCTCGAACTCCACCTTGGACACAAACACATCTGCTGGGCCTACGCTCCCCGGTCCAAGAAGCAAGTTATGCCCTTTTCGTCGGCATATGAGTCAACCAAAGCTTCGATACCCAACTCAAGCGTCTCCGTGACAGTGGGTTCCCGGAACCCCTACTCTCCACGTTAACGGAGGTCTTGGTCAGAGGCATCAGATGTCCCAAAGAAAGAGAGCGGCCTCAACTCGACAGATCAAAGTTGACTGTCATCCCTTATGTCCATGCAGTCTCCCATCGAATTAAGAAAGCTACTGGAAGAGCGGGTGTGAATGTAGTGTTTTCGGCTCCGAACAAACTCTCCTCCCTGTGCAAACGCGTGAATGCAAACCCTACCGACTTCAAAACCTGCAAGAAGACCCACGCCCCTCCCTATGTGCAGGGCAAGAAATAAATCGTGTACGAGATTCCCGCGACTTGTGGCAGATCGTACATCGGCCAGTCTGGACGTTGTCTTAATGATCGTCTACGGGAGCACCGAAACAACGTCAAGAATAAGCACGGTAGCAATTTAGCTATCCATTGCGCAGATTGTGGCTGCTCTCCGCTGCTGGAAAAAGCAGTAGTGTTGCGCAGATATAAGGAAAACACAGCACGTGAAATCTTTGAGACTTACACGATGATGTGCAAAGGCGCGCAGTGTGTCTGTGCTCCTTCGCTCACCCTAACAGAAAAGGAATTCCGCTATCTCAGCTAATAATCATAAACATCTTGGTCCATAGTCACCGTTATATCCATGCGCACAAATTCTCTTCCTTCCCAGTTTCCCTTTCTCTTCTTTTCGCCCTGTATATATTTGTTAAACGCACAATAAACAAACGTTGGCAGTCAGCGCTCGTCCTTGTTTTCGCCGTGCGTTGTGTCGTTTTAGCGCTCTTTTTTTTTTTTCGCTTGATGTCAATTTGGATATCTGCATTCTGCAACTCCTCTCTGTTGTCTTACCCATTCTACTGTCCTCCGATCTGTCAATGTTATTCCTAGTATTCTACGTTCCATTGCACGCTGCGTGGTCCTCAGCTTTTGCTCTATAGTTTCTTTTAAATGCGAATGCATTTCATAGTCGGGCTATGTCAGGCATCCGACGTTGGCGTTGGCGTTGTCCGCGGAGGAGGAGGAGGAGGATAGGTTGAGGAGGTGTGCGCGCCGGCAGGTGTTAGATGTGAAGCATCTTATGGCGAAGCTTAATCCGGTGGTGGTGGTGTACGGCGTGACCGCCCTTACTGCGCATGCGCAAACCCTTTCAAAAAAAAAAATAAAGATAAAAAACCTCCTCTCTCCCTCTCTCTCCCCTAGGCATCCCTCCCCGCGGCAACCACACCCTCACTGCGCATGCGCCTCCCCTCCTCTCTCCCCTGCTACGCTCCCCCCCTCTCTCTAGGCATCCCTGCCCGCGCCGTCCACACTCCCACTGCGCATGCGCGTCCCACCTCTCTTCTTCTCTCCTACGCTCCCCCCTCTCTCCTCTAGGCATCCCTCCCCACGGCATCCACACTCCCACTGCGCATGCGCGTCCCCCCCCCCTCTCTCTCCTCTCCTACGCTCCCCCCCCTACCCTCTCTCGCCTCGCGACGCCGACGCAGGCAGCGTCTGTTAGCGAGTTTCTTGGTTGAAAAAACCGACTGCTCGCGCTGCACAACCGTTCACTGGCCACCCCGTATATATGTCAATGAATCTTGACCTCCAAGGTGGTGCCGGTGGGAGATTTCTCCTGTGCGTTGTTGAACAATAAAAATTCGCAGCGTGCGCGTTAATAAAAGCGGTCTGCGGCGGAGCTCGGCGGAGCTATATATGAAAAAAAAATTTAAAAAAATAAATAAAAAAGTTAAAAAAAACAAGAAAAAGCAAAAAAAAAAGGCGCTGCGCCGTGCTCCCGACCGGGCTGCAGAAATTAGGCGCCTTTTCCTTCTTCAAACCACAACCACCATATATAAATGGAGTGAAGCGCGCGCGAAATGCATTCGCATTTCCTCACGATTCCCTTCGGGGAGGTGGGGGGCTTTTTTTCTTATTCTCCATGTTTCAGCCCCATATGTTAGAACTGGCGGCATGCGGTGGTTGTATACTTTTAGGGGCGAAGCACCTTAAGACCGAGCCTTGTCGGCGTGCGGCGTTGTCCGTGCTCACAGCACAGCTCTTTGTAAAACAGCTTGTGCCGGCCGTACTACTATGTTTTGCCTTGCCTGAGACAGCCTAAAAAACACTAGGGTCTTTAGAATTGCGTACCTATGTATTTTCTAATACAGAACACACGTCCTGACACTTACATATTAATGTTGTGCCTCAGGAATGCGTAGTATTTGCTTTTAGGGGCGAAGCTCCTTAAGCCGTGGGTCGTGCGTCCTCGATGTATGTGGTTGTAGGTAGCCACCTCTCGTTTACTTCTTGGAATGTCCGCTAGATGGCGGTACTTGTATATGATGAATACATTTAGGGGCGAAGCTCCTTATGTCATCACTTTGGCGGTCCTCGGTTGTCCATGCATTCTGAGTAGCCAGTAGGCACTGGATTTCGACCTCCAAGGTAGTGCCTGTGTGAGGCGTCTCCTTTGCGTGATTAAACAATAAAAAAATTCACAACGTACATGTAAAATGAAAGTGAGGTGCGAGTTCCCATGACTCTCATCGACCCTTTAGTATAAATGCGCCCGATCTCACGTCGTTGATGATGTACTGCGCAGAATTCGCGGAAGATTACCGGTTTACGGACGCACCTCCGAAGCTTCGCCCACTCATCATCATTCACTCCGTGGATATGGTGTCGTCATCTCCAGTTCTCGTCTCGTTTCCGAGAGGGCGCTGTCCTATAGACATGCGTACAATATGGCGGTTGAGTGAAGGTACGCTAGATGGCGTTGGCGGTGCAGCTGCTCTCCGATTGCGCGGACCGCCGTACGAGTGCGCTTGTCGGATCGTGCTGCTTGGCGGACCATGGACGACGACCGGTCGTTGAAGTTAGAATAAAATTTCACACACACTATCGCTTTGATTACTGCTGGGCGAAACCACTGAAGATTTCACGGTGTAACCATACTTGCTTCTGTCACCATAACTCTCATCGACCCTTTAGTATAAACGCGCCCGATCTCACGTCGGTGATGATGTACCGCGCAGAATTCACGGAAGATTCACGGTTTACCGATGAACCTCCGCAGCTTCGCCCACTCGTCATCATTCACTCCGTGGATATGCTGTGTTTTTTTGTGAATAGGTTCTCCCGTCAGTAGTATATTCTTAGGTATAAATATTCTTGTGTGCCCTCCAGTGCATGGTTTTCGATCTTGAACTCTTTCTGTTTCGCCAGCCTATTTAACATTATCCCCTTCAGGCGCGAATTGTGATGCACTGTCGACGAATGTGTCAAATTCACATAACACAATTACAGGGCGCTCAATAATACATTCATAGAAAGAAAATGAAGTAATGCGTTGTTTTGTCAGAGTTTCAGCGATGAATTGCAATTTGTATATAATTAAATACTTCATCATTCTGCATGCAGTCATGTTTCATTTTGACGTAGAAAGAATGAAATCATAGGCTTCTGATGTGTGCGCAATTAGTTTTTCGTTGCATTAATTTCGAGAAAAGAAGAGTAATACTTTTGACGTTGGTTCTGGAACGCGGCACGTTGAACGACCCATCGAACGTCGTAGTGTCTTCACCAAAGTGATCGGCTAGGGTCATACGCAGCACACTGAGGTTAAGTCAACTCATATTGACTATCCAGAAGGTCCAATTCATCTAATGAACAATGCATTTCGTTCTCTTTTGGCCGCTTGACCCAACTAACATAAACAAGTCGTACACAAACGTTGCCACCGACACTGAAGGGGTTATCTTTGACTTCGTCATATTCATTTTGAGGCCTACTTAAAGGTACACTAAAGAGAAAAACGATTTGTCTCGCATTATTAAATTACTCTTTCATGATACCAAAATCGCCGCGCTGGCCGCGAGAAGCCTCTTCGCAAGCGAGAAAATGTGTAAAAAGAAATAATGGCTGGCGACGCCACTTCCCACACCAATCGCCGTGACGTCATAGATTTTGACGGCGTTGACTAGGACCTCCGTGTTTCGTCGTAGGCAAAAATGAAAGACCTTTGAGGGGGGCCAGAGACTTGAAATACCAAGTTTCAGGAAATTTCGTTGAGTCGATGTAGCCAAGATACGAACCATTCGCTATCCGTGACGTCTTGCGCGGAGATTTCGGCGCGAAACTTAAAAACAAAACTTTGACCTTGATTTTGTTCTCTATTAATGAGCCTATGATGGTGAAACTAACGATGTTGGAGTATTTAGAGCACAATTAATCGATCTAGACCGATTCATTGTTTCACTTTAGTGTCCGTTTAATCATAGGCGTGCGTTCCCCTTCAGGGGGGGGGGGGGGGAAGGTTTGTCGCAGCTCCCGCCCTCCCTATTATGCCGATGTATGGAGCTGACTTTGCGCCCCCCCCCCCCCCCCCCCCGTGTCGCTGTGCCCCCCTCCCTATTATGTCAATGTATGGGGGGGCTGGCTTTGTGCCCCTCTCGCCTATTAATAAGCTTATAATGTTTAAGGTAACGACATTAGAGTTCTCAGAGTACAGTTTATCAGTCCAAAACGATTCATAAATTGTTTCACTTTACTGTTTCTTTAAAGGTGTTGCAGGAATATATTCATCGAAAGGCATCGCACTCACACAAGTGTGTGTTCAGTTTCGAAATTGCCGCTGCAAGGCCACTTTAATAATAGACTACTTTCTGATAGGCATAATTAGTCCGGAGCCATCCACGACGGCGCCAGTCATATCCCACGTGTTGCCTTGGGACGTTGAACCCTCGCCAACCATGAAAGAAGTATTCTGGATGAGATCCCTGAGCACGCGTAAACACATTATCAACCACAGATGCATTAGGCGTTGAGCTCAGCGAAGGAGGGGTCGCCATGGAGTACGCCGTCGAGGGCGAGTACCTGCGGGACCGGTCTCCGCGACCTCCCGACGAGGACGACGACGTCGAGAACGACGAATCGCGGGCCTTCATCGGCTTCTGGCCTCGGGCGCTGGTCGACAGCGAGGCCCCGGACTCAGAGCAGGGACCATGGGCGTTGCTGCCGGACGTCCTCCTGGAGACCGTGTACAGCATGGTGCCCATAGCCGATCGGTACGCTATGTCGCAGGTGAGAGGCCGTGTGGCTGTGTTGCTTTTATTTGGGCTTATACTGCCGTAGAAGAGTCTGGAGTTGGGCCTGTTGGTACATAGCTTGGAAAATCGACGAACGCAGCCTTCAAAGACACGTACAGTCAACCACAAAGTTTACGAACCGCGCGAGCGCGTGCCAAACTGCCTGTCCGCGCCACCTAGCAGTACGCCATCTACCGTCCACCGAAGCGCTAGGCCAGAAACGGGTCTTTATTCACTGGTATATCAATTTTATGCTCAAAACTGTTCGTTATCTTCACGCAAAACGCTTTTCTGCCGTACGAGCATCACGCTTATACTTTGATAGCAGAATCAAAGATACGACGGCGTGCTTCGAATGGCGTGCCGTTGGGTAGATATCTCTTTGTGAGTATTGTAACTGATAAGTTGTGCTGGTGGACTGCTCTCGAGACAGCAGCACGTAGCCGCGGCTGCCGAAGAGCGCACCGCGTCTAAAAGTGAAATGGGGAAAAGATTCGTGCCCAGTGGGAAAAAAGCCAGGCCTTTGATTAAGGGATGGATGCGTCTTGGGCGTAGCGTTGCTGTCGATCGCCGCTTACATATACCGGAAATGTCGCGAAGAGGCTCGTGGCCACGCGCTCGCGTAGACCGTAAACTTTTGTGGTCGACTGTGCACAAGAAGATAAGTTTGACGACCACACACGCTGGGACTAGCAACAGTTTTGGATTAGCAAATAGCAACGCCGGGACTAGCAACAAAAAAACTGTTGCTAATCCCAGCGTGTGTGGTCGTTAAACTCTTTTCTTGCGTACATACGAGCCGGCCGCTTCAGGTGCCGTTTTTTTTTTTTTTTTTTTTTAGAAACGTGTGAAGACCGACGCGGTAATGATTACGAGAACGGATAGCTTTTGTAAGAATTCATATTAAAGAAGTAGCGCAAAAGAACAACGACACACGCGAGGAACAAGTACACGAGACGAGCGCTAACTTCAAACTAAATTTTATTCACAGAATCCACGCCTATTTATCAAACATCAAAACACCACATTGTCACCAAAGAAAGAACGACTGATACAACTATGAATGCCATGACGCCACAATATCTTGATCAGCTCTTATAACAAAAAAGATACACGCAAAAGGCAACGCAGTCAAACACGCTATAAACTGAAGACAGTGGAAATACGGCACGCATGCTCAGACTCGAGATTATTTTTTCTTCCTTTTTTCACGCCGGAAGCGTAGGTGCCGTGCAGGTTAGCCGAAAGGAAAGCTAACTCAGGGTGTAGGCTCAGGGAAGGCTGGCTAACACATACGAGGTCGTTCTTGTGAATCAAAGCAGCTTCCACGATCTTTCTGGACACCTTATTACGGTTCAGGTACAACACCGTTGTGTCAGTCAAAAGCGGTTCACAACCGCACTGCCGACAGTGCATCGCGAGATGTTAGTATGGTGAACCTTCGAGCGAGATGAAATGCTCTCTGAGACTGATGCTCAGACATCTGCCCGTCTGGCCGATGTACTTACGTCAGCATGAAAGAGGAATGCTATATACAACATTGCAGGTGCAGGAAACATAACGCATACCGCGCCTAATGGTACATCTAGCCTTTCTGTGGTCTTCCTTACTGCACATGCGCCTCTGCAGTGATGGACAAATGGCACCCACCTTGTTTTTCGCGCTGAAAGCAATGTCAACGTCATGACGCGATGAGGTAGCCCATGGATGTACGGTATAACCGCGAAACGTTTCTTCCCTGACATTCGTACCTTTGAGGCACCCTCTGCTCCTGCTTTTATGGCCTTGAAACACTTGAAGGCGGCAGCAGTAATGACAGCTTCTGGCTTTCCGAAGCTTGTTCACCTGCCCATTCTCTGTGCCATTAAATGTCCGCAAGATTTGTTTAAAGCTGAGTTAATGCAAGAAAAAGCGACGCTTTGCTTCACACCGTATCAGGCGCATTTTTTCCTGTAGTGCTTAACGAAAAAACAGTTTATCGCGAGCACACGCAATCGAGTTTTTTGACAACACCACAGACGGAGTGCTCACACAAGCGTCCCCAAACGCTGAAATTCTGCTGGCCTCCATGATACGGTGTTGTCATGTTTGTGATGTATGGGCGTAGGTTACAATTTATGGTTGTGAGAGCTATGCACACGTGACGTATCACGTTGTGGGAGTACATATACTAGCAGTATCAGCGAGTAATAAAACTCGTGTTCAAAGTTAGCGCTGTGTTGTACCATCAATAACCACTTGAGTAGTCTGGTCTCCCTCTCCGTTCGCCTCGTCCGTCTGGAGACTTTTGAGGGAAACTCTCCCCGCCGGCTGATGTCACTAAGCTTATCCCCCCTTGTGAATACCCCTATACGTGCAGGTCTGCCGCAACTGGTACCGCGTCTTCTATTCGCCGCGCGTCTGGTCCGTGTTCGTGCTCGACGACCGGACCATGACGCGGCGCAAGTTCAACTACTACATGGGCTACCAGCACCTGCTGGACCACTACCGGACGCAGATCTGCGTGCACAAGATCGGCCGCCACATCCGGCACCTTCTCATTCCGGCCATGTCCAACTTCTTCAACCTGTACGAGTTCATGGTCATCATGGCCTACTTCGGCGAGCGGAACAACGCGCTCGGACACCTGAGGCGGTTCGACTTCACCTTCGGCTGCCACCTGCTGGGCAACAACTCGGACGGCCAGAGGCCGCAGGACAGCGTATTTGGCACCGGAGGCAAGTTGCTAGAGTCGCTCAAGCGACTCATGTGTTGCTTCACGGGACTGCGTCACCTGGCCCTCACCGACTTGCTCCTGGAGCCTCACGAGGCGAAGTTCCTGCTCGACGATGTGGCCGAGACCTGCATGACGACGCTGCGGACGCTGAGGCTCGTCAACTGTTCCAAGGAGCCGTACCCATTCCTGCACGCCGGGGTGTTCCTCAACCTGACCGCGCTGTACATCTCGCCGCAGCACCTGGACGACGACCTGGTGACGCTGCTGAGCTACACGTCCCTGCGGGACCTGCACCTGATCCAGACGACGTACACCGAGATGGGGCTCCGCGTGTCGCCCCGCGTCTGGAGGGAGTGCCGCAGGGCGGCGCCCAGGCTCAGGGTTCACCTCTCCGTCGAGGGTACGGTAGCCAAAGAGGTGAGCACGAGAATGGCTTGGTGGGCTAGTTGGTAATGCATCATGAAAGCCTACAGCCCACATACACCGGGACGAAGGAACAACACACAGGACATAGCGCTGAACTGCAACTGATACATTATTTCTGTGGCGCCCAGGCTCAGGGTTCACCTCTCCGTCGAGGGTACGGTAGCCAAAGAGGTGAGCACGAGAATGGCTTGGTGGGCTAGTTGGTAATGCATCATGAAAGCCTACAGCCCACATACACCGGGACGAAGGAACAACACACAGGACATAGCGCTGAACTGCAACTGATACATTATTTCTGTGGCGCCCAGGCTCAGGGTTCACCTCTCCTTCGAGGGTACGGTAGCCAAAGAGGTGAGCATGAAAATGGCTTGGTGGGCTACTTGGTAGGGGTGTGCGAATAGTGAATTTCAGAACCGAATCGAATACGAATACTAACCGAATAGTATTTGAATAGTTTTCGAATAGTAACGCAACCATTTTCAAAGCATCCCGAGAATACTAATGTAACCATTTTCGAAACAGTCCAAGAATTCTACCACATTTTGCTCGAAACAAATATCCACATGGAACGTTGCGATAACTTTCAACCAATAAAAAGAATACCACAATTTCGTAAACTGAAGGAAGCTCGTATGCAGCAGCAGCTAGAGCCTTAGAAATATACGGTTGAAATACAGCATCAACTACATTAATCAAAGGCAAACTTTCTTAACAGCTTTTAAATAAAACTGATATATAAATACTAAACAATAATCATGAGTCAACAACATCATGAATGTCATGATGACGATAGTGAATTGATGAATCTGTCGCTTCTGCGACACTAGTGTTTTAAAGGGGCCATGACACGGTCACCCAGTAAATTGCGGTTTTCAGCGAAATATAGAAGTAGAGGGTCTATTGTGCCTGCACAGGTTTGACTGTAAAACAGTATTTGATTCCAAAATGAGCCCTAGAAGTCGCCTGCTATATACCCCGCCCACCACCGGCGACCGCCATTTTGCCATGGCGTGTGTGACGTCACGTGCATCATGGAATGGAGCCGACGTCTTCTACCTAAGTTTCAGCCGCTGTAAATCGTTCAATTTTCAATGCCGAGCTGAAGAAAGCTGTAATAGCTGCATTGTACACGCAGCTGACCACAAAACAATATTGTTGGCCGGAATACCGAAGCTGGCAATGCAAACGGCTTGTTGCGTCACGGCTCGCGAGTGCGCCAGTGTTGACAGACTCTCGGGCCGCTCTCGTGTTTATGAAAATACTCGTTATAAATTAAACGCTCTACCAAACTCGCTGAAATTTCGCCAGCTTGTTTGTGAACATCCAAGGATTAATCCACATAACACAGATTATGAGCGAGACCCCTTTAAGCAAGAACGCCCTCATCCTGTAATCAGTATGGCGTCGATGGTGCAGTATAACCTTGGGCTGCATGCATCTTGCTAATTAGATTATTAAAACAAGAAACGTTACAAGGTTGCGTTCCTTTGAGGTTTTCTCATGGGTGCTTATTGTTCGACAAATATTCGAAAAGTATTCGGTATTTCTAATATGCACTATTCGATTCGAGTACCGAATCGAATAGAACGCTATTCGATTCGTTATTCGAAACTTTCGAATATTCGCACACCCCTACTAGTTTGTAATGCATCATGAAAGGCTACAGCGCACATGGACGGTGACGAAGGAAAAACACACAAGAGACAGCGCTGAACTGCAACTGATACCTTATTTTTGATAGAGCTAACTAATATGGACCTATCAAGCCAATGACAGCACTCTTAGGCCAAGCACCAGTGGACACTGGATGGATGGATGGATGCTATGAGCGTCCCCTTTATAACGGGGCGGTGACATGTCTGCCACCGGGCTCGAAAAAAAATAGGGAAAGAAAACTTTCTTTTTGTGTTGGCCTAATGCCTTATCCACATTGATTAAATCTATGTTATTATACCAAAGAAAAATACAGCTTCACGGTACATCTCTCTGCCTCTTAAGGCAGAATGATCTTATTTTTTCCCCATTATTTATTTTTGTCCTTTATCTACTTTTCTGCCACCAATACTCTAACCGTCTCTTACTTATTTCTATCGCGGACGTGTTCAGCTTTCCATTGTTGTCCTTAAAACCCAAGGCTTCATGTAGACTCGTGCCCACACGTATACCTGGGTGGATATCGCCACATTCAATCAGTACATGTTCCATCGATTCCTTAGTGCCCCCCACAGCATGTACACTGTTCTTCTTCCTTACTGAATCTCGCTTTAAAACTACGCGTTCTAAGGCAACCCGACCTTGCTTCAAACAGTAAAGCGCTTCCCCTTGAATTATCATAAATAGTGAACGCCCCCCCTTGCGTACGCTTTAAAAACACGTGTAAGTTGGCTTTCCCGCAGCAATGTTTTCCAACCAGAACCTCTCGTTACCAGACTGCGCATCGTAGGTTCTACCCGCGGGTAATAGCGCGCCAGCGGGGGCGACGAACGCGGCTGAAGCGGGGATCAAACGAGCCGGCCCATCTCCGTCGCTCCGACGCGCATGCGATGAGGTCCCCCGCCTGTTAGAGCGGCCGTCCAATGCTCAAGCAGAGGAAACGCCCCGCCCGTCTTTAACCAGCGTGAAAAGACGCCAGTGGGGAGGAAGGGGCGGGGGGGGGGGGGGGTCCCTCGAGCAGTACTGCGACCTTTGATTTTACGAGCGTGGTCGTCGCTGGCGCGCGCGTTATCTCGCTATCTCGGCAGCCGTCAGCGGGCGGCTGGTTATACCCTTCTACGTGCTGCGCTCTCAACGCGAAGAGAATTTGCAAGGAGTGTCCATGAAGCGGCCGTATTCTCTTAAACCAGCGTTTTGTAGAGTTGCGAGAGATCGGGTCCAAAAGAGTTAGGTACTAGCCTCACTTCGTATAACATTACGATTTGTTGCTATTGCATTCATGGCTTCACCCTTGCAGTGAAACTGTGACATTTTTTCAAGTACAGAGCACTTTATGGGCTCGGGCTGTCGTATGCTGTCGTATGCTGACCTCGTCACTTGACGTGACGCAGGCAAAACCACGTATACCATAGCCATCTGTAGCACATTGAGTGCGCGCTCATGCCAAGGAGAAGTCTTCCTCTTGCTCTTCGAGCGCCCTGATGATGATATTAAGTGTGGAGCGCTTTAGGGGCCCGGGCTGTCGTATGTTGTCGTCGCTTGGCGTAACGCAGGCAAAACCACGCATAAAAATAGAAAAAGAAAGAAGCAAGCGACTAATAGAGAGAGAGTGAAAGAAAGGGAAAAGATGTGAAGGAAAATAGAAATAAAGAGAGAAAAAAAGGCAGAAAAATCTCGAAAAGAGAAAAAGAGAGGAGGAAAGAAAGAGGAAACCGAAGAGAAATAATGAAGGCTGCCCAGCTCCGCACTTCCTCCAAGCTTGGCACCCCTAGGGCAACGCTGCCTTACTTTTCTTCTCCCCCCTCAGCATAAGCTGTTGTAAGCTTATTCCAAAGGCCGTATTTTTGTGACGTCGTCCGGGCACATTGCCGCCGGCTTACGTCGCAGCTATTGTCGGTAATGAGAGGGGGGAGGGGGGGGGGGGGGGTAATCTGAAGTCACTCTGAGCTATAACCCATATAACCCGGCTACTCGGCGTAAATGTTATTTTACCGCTGATCCTCGTCAGTGCTTTCAAAGCGCTTTAATGAAGGAAGAAAAGTGCACAGCGTCCACTAGTGGCGCAAGGCTGGAACCAGCAGCGGAGCTAGTGTTCGAAATAGCTAAATTTTTCTAGAAGTGCTAAGTTTTTGCTAGTAAGCCGGTTCCCCACACTTCGCACAAGTCACGTGGTTCTGGCGGGAACATGTCTTGTGACTCCCTAGTCACCTATGAGGGGGGGGGGGGGGGGGCGCAAAGTCATCCCCATAAATTGGCGTAATAGGGAGGGGGTGCTGCGACGAACCTTCGCCCCCCCTGAAGGGGAACCCTGCGTATGCCTGTGGTTTTCTTGGTGTGCAGTGTTAATGCACCAACTTGCCCAATCTGCAGTACTTGGCTCTCCAAACACCGGAGCCAGACAACACGTATAAAATATTTTACATTGATTTTAAAGTTTTCATCGCTGAGCATCAGCAAGCCACCCCCCACTGCAATGGACATTATCGCAACAAGTCAACACAGTTCCACTGAATTTGCGAACTCTGCGTTCTGCATGCAGCCTAAATCGCATAAATCACTGTCGGGGTTACTGGAAGACAATACACTCATCGTTGTTTACTTGTACCACGAGCAGATGACGAATCTGCCGCTAGTACGTTGCGAGTTGCTGTATCCCCGTGACGTCACACTGTCATGACACGTCACTGGGAAGCCGTTCCCCCCGATATCGAAGCCGAAAGTAGTGAGATCCGTGGCGTCACGTGCGGTGATTTGGGCTCAGGATTTAAAAATGAAACTTTGAACTTGATTTTCTCCTCTAATAATAAACTTTAACGATATCAGAGTTCTCAGAGTGCAATTTATCAATCCAAACCGATTCATTGTTTTTCACTCTTTCGTCAGCGAAGTGTTTATCCTGTGAAATGTATACTTTATCCCACGCGATCTCTCTCGCTGCCACGCAGATAATATGGCAAGACTGTGCGCCGGTGCACTCGATAGTCTACAAGACGGCCTACAACCAGGTGGGGCCGGAGTCTGCACTCACGGCCGCCACATACTACCCCGAAGACCTGAGGACGTACGCCTTTCTTGGCTTGCCGAGATTCCACATGGCCAAGCGCTTCGTCGACAGGCCGGACTCCGCGCTGGTAAGCCAACCACCAGTGCCGCCGCTCAATATTGGAGGCCCGACACACAACCAGGTGTCTTTCGATCGCTCTCACATCTATAGGTTTTGTCATCTCGGTAACTATATATATAGAGACGTGGCGGTGCGCACTTGCTCCGTAGTAAAACGGAAGCGAGAAAGCAGGACGTACGTGGAAACACCCTTAATAAGCACAAACGTTTCGGCTGGCCCGCCGTCCGAAACATTTGTAATTGTTAAAGCTGTTTCTATGTACGTCGTGCTTTCTCGCTTCTATACATATATATATATATATATATATATATATATATATATATATATATATATATATATATATATATATATATATATATATATATATATATATATATATATATATATAGATAGATTATGAAGAGTCTGGCTTCGGTTGCCGTAGAACAAAATAGGAAAAATATATATACGTCTCTAAAAAACTGTTTATTGGTGACGTTTCGATCGGAGACCGATCTTCATCTAGGCAAAATTTACCAGGCGCCGATGCGCTTTTATATCATCGCCGTGCCGAGAGAAAGAGAGGAAAAAAAATAATAAAAAAAATGAGAAGAAGCGTACATACTGATAAGTGGTCACACGACCACGTGCGCGTACTGCTACATACGCATAGCACCTGTATTTGGAAAAAAATAAATAAAAAATAAATAAATAAATAAATATAAAAAAAGAAAAAAAAACGGTGCAAAAATAAACGGGTGGTCAAAAAAGAGAGAGTGGTCACACGACCATGTGCGCGTATTTCTACATACTTAGACATGAAGACGTGTTTCAAAAAAAAGAAAAAAAGAAAGAAAAAAAAGAAAAAAAAAAGAGAAGAAGCGTACATACTGATAAGTGGTCACACGACCACGTGCGCGTACTGCTACATGCGCATAGCACCTGTATTTGGAAAAAATAAATAAATAAATAAATAAATAAATATAAAAAAGAAAAAAAAAACGGTGCAAAAATAAACGGGTGGTCAAAAAAGAGAGAGTGGTCACACGACCATGTGCGCGTATTTCTACATACTTAGACATGAAGACGTGTTTCAAAAAAAAGAAAAAAAGAAAGAAAAAAAAAGAAAAAGAGAAAAGAGAAGAAGCGTACATACTGATAAGTGGTCACACGACCACGTGCGCGTACTGCTACATACGCATAGCACCTGTATTTGGAAAAAAAAAGACAAAGAAAAAAGAAAAAAAAAACGGTGCAAAAATCAACGAGTGGCCAAAAAAAGAGAGAGTGGTCACACGACCATGTGCGCGTATTTCTACATACTTAGACATGAAGACGTGTTTCAAAAAAAAAACAAAAAAAGAAAAAAAAAAGAGAAGAAGCGTACATACTGATAAGTGGTCACACGACCACGTGCGCGTACTGCTACATACGCATAGCACCTGTATTCGGAAAAAAAAAGACAAAGAAAAAAGAAAAAAAAACGGTGCAAAAATCAACGAGTGGCCAAAAAAAGAGAGAGTGGTCACACGACCATGTGCGCGTATTTCTACATACTTAGACATGAAGACGTGTTTCAAAAAAAAAGAAAAAAAAGAAAAAAAAAAGAGAAGAAGCGTACATACTGATAAGTGGTCACACGACCACGTGCGCGTACTGCTACATACGCATAGCACCTGTATTTGGAAAAAAAAAGACAAAGAAAAAAGAAAAAAAAACGGTGCAAAAATCAACGAGTGGCCAAAAAAGAGAGAGTGGTCACACGACCATGTGCGCGTATTTCTACATACTTAGACATGAAGACGTGTTTCAAAAAAAAGAAAAAAAGAAAAAAAAAAGAGAAGAAGCGTACATACTGATAAGTGGTCACACGACCACGTGCGCGTACTGCTACATACGCATAGCACCTGTATTTGGAAAAAAAAAGACAAAGAAAAAAGAAAAAAAAAACGGTGCAAAAATCAACGAGTGGCCAAAAAAGAGAGAGTGGTCACACGACCATGTGCGCGTATTTCTACATACTTAGACATGAAGACGTGTTTCAAAAAAAGAAAAAAAAAAAGAGAAGAAGCGTACATACTGATAAGTGGTCACACGACCACGTGCGCGTACTGCTACATACGCATAGCACCTGTATTTGGAAAAAAAAAGACAAAGAAAAAAGAAAAAAAAAACGGTGCAAAAATCAACGAGTGGCCAAAAAAGAGAGAGTGGTCACACGACCATGTGCGCGTATTTCTACATACTTAGACATGAAGACGTGTTTCAAAAAAAAGAAAAAAAGAAAAAAAAAAGAGAAGAAGCGTACATACTGATAAGTGGTCACACGACCACGTGCGCGTACTGCTACATACGCATAGCACCTGTATTTGGAAAAAAAAAGACAAAGAAAAAAGAAAAAAAAACGGTGCAAAAAATCAACGAGTGGCCAAAAAAGAGAGAGTGGTCACACGACCATGTGCGCGTATTTCTACATACTTAGACATGAAGACGTGTTTCAAAAAAACAAAAAAAAGAAAAAAAAAAGAGAAGAAGCGTACATACTGATAAGTGGTCACACGACCACGTGCGCGTACTGCTACATACGCATAGCACCTGTATTCGGAAAAAAAAAGACAAAGAAAAAAGAAAAAAAAAACGGTGCAAAAATCAACGAGTGGCCAAAAAAGAGAGAGTGGTCACACGACCATGTGCGCGTATTTCTACATACTTAGACATGAAGACGTGTTTCAAAAAAAACAAAAAAAAGAAAAAAAAAAAGAGAAGAAGCGTACATACTGATAAGTGGTCACACGACCACGTGCGCGTACTGCTACATACGCATAGCACCTGTATTCGGAAAAAAAAAAGACAAAGAAAAAAGAAAAAAAAAACGGTGCAAAAATCAACGAGTGGCCAAAAAAAGAGAGAGTGGTCACACGACCATGTGCGCGTATTTCTACATACTTAGACATGAAGACGTGTTTCAAAAAAAAGAAAAAAAAGAAAAAAAAAAGAGAAGAAGCGTACATACTGATAAGTGGTCACACGACCACGTGCGCGTACTGCTACATACGCATAGCACCTGTATTTGGAAAAAAAAAAGACAAAGAAAAAAGAAAAAAAAACGGTGCAAAAATCAACGAGTGGCCAAAAAAAGAGAGAGTGGTCACACGACCATGTGCGCGTATTTCTACATACTTAGACATGAAGACGTGTTTCAAAAAAAGAAAAAAAGAAATAAAAAAAGAGAAGAAGCGTACATACTGATAAGTGGTCACACGACCACGTGCGCGTACTGCTACATACGCATAGCACCTGTATTTGGAAAAAAAAAGACAAAGAAAAAAGAAAAAAAAAACGGTGCAAAAATCAACGAGTGGCCAAAAAAGAGAGAGTGGTCACACGACCATGTGCGCGTATTTCTACATACTTAGACATGAAGACGTGTTTCAAAAAAAGAAAAAAAAAGAGAAGAAGCGTACATACTGATAAGTGGTCACACGACCACGTGCGCGTACTGCTACATACGCATAGCACCTGTATTTGGAAAAAAAAAAGACAAAGAAAAAAGAAAAAAAAACGGTGCAAAAATCAACGAGTGGCCAAAAAAAGAGAGAGTGGTCACACGACCATGTGCGCGTATTTCTACATACTTAGACATGAAGACGTGTTTCAAAAAAAAGAAAAAAAAGAAAAAAAAAAAGAGAAGAAGCGTACATACTGATAAGTGGTCACACGACCACGTGCGCGTACTGCTACATACGCATAGCACCTGTATTTGGAAAAAAAAAGACAAAGAAAAAAGAAAAAAAAACGGTGCAAAAATCAACGAGTGGCCAAAAAAGAGAGAGTGGTCACACGACCATGTGCGCGTATTTCTACATACTTAGACATGAAGACGTGTTTCAAAAAAAAGAAAAAAAAGAAAAAAAAAAAGAGAAGAAGCGTACATACTGATAAGTGGTCACACGACCACGTGCGCGTACTGCTACATACGCATAGCACCTGTATTTGGAAAAAAAAAGACAAAGAAAAAAGAAAAAAAAACGGTGCAAAAATCAACGAGTGGCCAAAAAAGAGAGAGTGGTCACACGACCATGTGCGCGTATTTCTACATACTTAGACATGAAGACGTGTTTCAAAAAAAAGAAAAAAAAGAAAAAAAAAAGAGAAGAAGCGTACATACTGATAAGTGGTCACACGACCACGTGCGCGTACTGCTACATACGCATAGCACCTGTATTTGGAAAAAAAAAGACAAAGAAAAAAAGAAAAAAAAACGGTGCAAAAATCAACGAGTGGCCAAAAAAAGAGAGAGTGGTCACACGACCATGTGCGCGTATTTCTACATACTTAGACATGAAGACGTGTTTCAAAAAAAAGAAAAAAAAGAAAAAAAAAAAGAGAAGAAGCGTACATACTGATAAGTGGTCACACGACCACGTGCGCGTACTGCTACATACGCATAGCACCTGTATTTGGAAAAAAAAAAGACAAAGAAAAAAAGAAAAAAAAAACGGTGCAAAAATCAACCAGTGGCCAAAAAAGAGAGAGTGGTCACACGACCATGTGCGCGTATTTCTACATACTTAGACATGAAGACGTGTTTCAAAAAAAAGAAAAAAAGAAAAAAAAAAGAGAAGAAGCGTACATACTGATAAGTGGTCACACGACCACGTGCGCGTACTGCTACATACGCATAGCACCTGTATTTGGAAAAGAAAAGACAAAGAAAAAAGAAAAAAAAAACGGTGCAAAAATCAACGAGTGGCCAAAAAAAGAGAGAGTGGTCGCACGACCATGTGCGCGTATTTCTACATACTTAGACATGAAGACGTGTTTCAAAAAAAGAAAAAAAAAAGAGAAGAAGCGTACATACTGATAAGTGGTCACACGACCACGTGCGCGTACTGCTACATACGCATAGCACCTGTATTTGGAAAAAAAAAAGACAAAGAAAAAAGAAAAAAAAAACGGTGCAAAAATCAACGAGTGGCCAAAAAAGAGAGAGTGGTCACACGACCATGTGCGCGTATTTCTACATACTTAGACATGAAGACGTGTTTCAAAAAAAAGAAAAAAAAGAAAAAAAAAAAAGAGAAGAAGCGTACATACTGACAAGTGGTCACACGACCACGTGCGCGTACTGCTACATACGCATAGCACCTGTATTTGGAAAAAAAAAAGACAAAGAAAAAAGAAAAAAAAAAACGGTGCAAAAATCAACGAGTGGCCAAAAAAGAGAGAGTGGTCACACGACCATGTGCGCGTATTTCTACATACTTAGACATGAAGACGTGTTTCAAAAAAAACAAAAAAAAGAAAAAAAAAAAGAGAAGAAGCGTACATACTGATAAGTGGTCACACGACCACGTGCGCGTACTGCTACATACGCATAGCACCTGTATTCGGAAAAAAAAAGACAAAGAAAAAAGAAAAAAAAAACGGTGCAAAAATCAACGAGTGGCCAAAAAAGAGAGAGTGGTCACACGACCATGTGCGCGTATTTCTACATACTTAGACATGAAGACGTGTTTCAAAAAAAAGAAAAAAAAGAAAAAAAAAAAGAGAAGAAGCGTACATACTGATAAGTGGTCACACGACCACGTGCGCGTACTGCTACATACGCATAGCACCTGTATTTGGAAAAAAAAAGACAAAGAAAAAAGAAAAAAAAACGGTGCAAAAATCAACGAGTGGCCAAAAAAGAGAGAGTGGTCACACGACCATGTGCGCGTATTTCTACATACTTAGACATGAAGACGTGTTTCAAAAAAAGAAAAAAAAGAAAAAAAAAAGAGAAGAAGCGTACATACTGATAAGTGGTCACACGACCACGTGCGCGTACTGCTACATACGCATAGCACCTGTATTTGGAAAAAAAAAGACAAAGAAAAAAGAAAAAAAAACGGTGCAAAAATCAACGAGTGGCCAAAAAAGAGAGAGTGGTCACACGACCATGTGCGCGTATTTCTACATACTTAGACATGAAGACGTGTTTCAAAAAAAAGAAAAAAAAGAAAAAAAAAAGAGAAGAAGCGTACATACTGATAAGTGGTCACACGACCACGTGCGCGTACTGCTACATACGCATAGCACCTGTATTTGGAAAAAAAAAGACAAAGAAAAAAGAAAAAAAAACGGTGCAAAAATCAACGAGTGGCCAAAAAAGAGAGAGTGGTCACACGACCATGTGCGCGTATTTCTACATACTTAGACATGAAGACGTGTTTCAAAAAAAAGAAAAAAAGAAAAAAAAAGAGAAGAAGCGTACATACTGATAAGTGGTCACACGACCACGTGCGCGTACTGCTACATACGCATAGCACCTGTATTTGGAAAAAAAAAGACAAAGAAAAAAAGAAAAAAAAACGGTGCAAAAATCAACGAGTGGCCAAAAAAAGAGAGAGTGGTCACACGACCATGTGCGCGTATTTCTACATACTTAGACATGAAGACGTGTTTCAAAAAAAAGAAAAAAAGAAAAAAAAAGAGAAGAAGCGTACATACTGATAAGTGGTCACACGACCACGTGCGCGTACTGCTACATACGCATAGCACCTGTATTTGGAAAAAAAAAGACAAAGAAAAAAGAAAAAAAAACGGTGCAAAAAATCAACCAGTGGCCAAAAAAGAGAGAGTGGTCACACGACCATGTGCGCGTATTTCTACATACTTAGACATGAAGACGTGTTTCAAAAAAAAGAAAAAAAAGAAAAAAAAAGAGAAGAAGCGTACATACTGATAAGTGGTCACACGACCACGTGCGCGTACTGCTACATACGCATAGCACCTGTATTTGGAAAAGAAAAAGACAAAGAAAAAAGAAAAAAAAACGGTGCAAAAATCAACGAGTGGCCAAAAAAGAGAGAGTGGTCGCACGACCATGTGCGCGTATTTCTACATACTTAGACATGAAGAAGTGTTTCAAAAAAAGAAAAAAAGAAAAAAAAAGAGAAGAAGCGTACATACTGATAAGTGGTCACACGACCACGTGCGCGTACTGCTACATACGCATAGCACCTGTATTTGGAAAAAAAAAGACAAAGAAAAAAGAAAAAAAAAACGGTGCAAAAATCAACGAGTGGCCAAAAAAGAGAGAGTGGTCACACGACCATGTGCGCGTATTTCTACATACTTAGACATGAAGAAGTGTTTTCAAAAAAAAAAAAAAAACACAAAGTGGACATGTTAAGTACATTCCTGTGGTGCCCCCGGCACATACCAAGATATACGAAGAACACATGTTTCAAGAACAGAGTGAACAAACCAAAGATATTTAGATATACATCGATGGTCCAGGTGGGCACGTTAAGCACATTCCAGTGGTACATTGTGAAGGTTCACTACGCAGGCTCATCTCTTCCCGGAGCTTGAACACAACAACACAGTACATTTCTTTCGTCCATTGTCACGTCCCACCTATTCTCCCCCCGCCCCTCCTTAGCTGCTCCTGAAGCCCAGTGAGGGGGGTCTACGTTCCTACGATCTCCGGTCTGTGGCTCAAGAATAGTTGAGAAGAAAATGGAGAGTGTTTTTCAAATTTTTGACGTGGAGTTCGAATATGTCACTTACTCGGTTGTCTGAGGAGTGATTTCATTGTAGGGGGGGAATTATTCGAAAGTTGCCCACCCTTCTCGGAATGCGCGTGCAGACCTTGCATGCCCTACAACGTGATCCGAGTGATATGCGAAAAAATACTAATAAAAAAAGGAAGTAAGTTTGGTTAGGATTCATTATTATCCTGAATCTTCCAGAGCGCGGATTGAAGACAGTATACCCGGAGTGATATTTAGACCAGCCTTTAATGTATCAAATTTATAGATCATGTATGATTCGCGCTGTTTTTTTTTATTTATTTATTTATATATATATATATATATATATATATATATATATATATATATATATATATATATATATATATATATATATATATATATATATATATATATATATATATATATATATATATTTCCAAATACAGGTGCTATGCGTATGTAGCAGTACGCGCACGGGGTCGTGTGACCACTTATCAGTATGTACGCTTCTTCTCATTTTTTTATTATTTTTTTTTCTCTCTCTTTCTCTCGGCACGGCGATGATATAAAAGCGCATCGGCGCCTGGTAAATTTTGTCTTGATGAAGATCGGTCTCCGATCGAAACGTCACCAATAAACAGTTTTTTAGAGGCGTATATATATATATATATATATATATATATATATATATATATATATATATATATATATATATATATATATATATATATATATATATATATAATGACACGGGAAATTGCCAACACTTAGTACGACGCAGACGTCGCACACGAAGCGAAACGCATACGGCACCGCTGCGACAGATGAAGCCAGCCGGCTCTGCATGCGCACGAGTTTCGACCGAGCGGCCAACGCGCGTGAAGAAGAAAAAGACGATGTTCGAAGCTCAGGCTCGCGACGACTGTGGACATTTGGTTCTTTCTTAACTGCTGTGCTTCTTTGGCTTTGGGCACAAGTTCGCCCTTAATAAACAGTGTAAATAGAAAGTCCTTGTTGTGAGGTTGTTACAATATATATATATATATATATACAGTGAGAATTACTCTCGCTGAACGCGTAGGAATATTTGCAAATTCAGTGATCCAGCTCTTTATTTCTGACAAAAAAAAAATGTCTCGGATACAAGGGAAAAGGTAGATGTGCTCTGCCGCATAGGCGTGCGCACGAGAGGCCCCCCCCCCCCCCCACCCCCCAAGTTATCTAAGAGGGGGGGGGGGGGGCGCAAAGTCGGCCCTATACATTGACTTCATGGGGGAGGGGGGGCGCTGCAGCGAACCTTCGCCCTCCCCCCCTGAAGGGGAACCCTGCGCACGCTTATGCTCTGCCGTACGGGACCCTAGCACCCGTCACTCTAGCTCAAATAATGAAACCTCAGGAACATGTAACTACAGCATACACAACTTGTTAATATTGAGGAGAGGAGAGGAGGTAAGTTCTAGCATTTTTTTTTTTTTTAAAGAGTATGGTGACCGTGATTTCTGTATAATTTCTAAGGCCTGTGTGTGTCTGTTGAGAAGATTTGGAATTAAAGTTATGTCAGCATTTGGGTTCCATAGGTGGTTCGCGCAAGTAGAACTCTGTAATGGGTGCGCCTTATTTTATACGGCACATTGCTACTAGATTGCAATTATTTAGAAGGATTAAGCTTTATTTTCTTTGTTAGACGAAGAATGAAAACAGCGCTAAACACGGGACGAGAAGAGGACACATACACGGCGCTGAACTAACAACGCTGTTAGTTCAGCGCCGTGTATGTGTCCTCTTCTCGTCCCGTGTGTAGCGCTGTTTTCATTCTTCTTCTACCATGCAGCACCAACCAGCCCAATCAAGCACATTGTTAAAGTTTATTTTCTTCTAAACATGGGAGAGCAAATTCAACTCATATAACTGATGCACTTTTAGAACAGTGTTCTAAAAAAGTACAAGCCTGTGTGGTCAGGTTTGTATGTATATATACACGTCTAATAAATAAAATAAAAATTACTGATAATTTATTAACTCGCGTGTATATATATACACACACAGGGCGTTTCAAGAAATGTGCCCAATGTCCTTAAAGGGACCCTGAAACGGTTTTGACGATTTTGTACAAACACATTGAGCCAGTAGACCAAGTCCTAAGGCTCATTTACAGACTAGTTTAAGCTCTCTGCGTACACTGTGTAATTGATTACAACGCTATAAAGCTGCGAATCGCTGCAGATCACTGCGGCTCAGCCCAACGCGTTTTCAACCGCCCCTCCCGAGTATGACACGCAGTCTGCGCACGATCTGATTGGCTGCGGTGTGCGCGCACGAAAAATTGGCTGGTAGGGTGGCGGCACCTGTCGGAGCAGATATCAACCCCTCCGCGATGTCTCTGTTGCCAGACGGCATGCGTGCTGCCGGGCGCACTGGGGCTATGGTCTCCGAGATGTACGCAACCTGTCGGCGTGCAATCTCGGAGGTCCTCACTGGGCGAAGCTCAAATCGTCGAGTGTGCTCACATGAGCTCTGCGATCGCCAGCGATGCCAGCGTGTATCATGAGTTGAGGAGGCAAGGCAGGGGTAAGAAGGAGGGTATGATATAATTGGCCGTAGCCGCCTTGGTACACGGCGTGGAGCGAAATTTGTGGTGCCAATGGTTCGATGATGCTCTAGCCTAAACGCTGACAAAGCTTCAAATAACCGTTTCAGGGTCCCTTTAAAAAAATCGGGTAAAGGCGGTATTTGCTCGCTGTCTTCACAGTTGCTTTTTCTGTAGCGGCAGACATCTTAAGATGGTTGAAGACATAATTTGGGACAGCAATTAAGAAAGTTAACTTAATTAGCTTTTCAATTAGCGGAGTTAGGCGGTTAAGTCAAATGGTGGAATTGAAGTCTTTCATGCAGAGAACCCATTGCAGCTTTGAGATTTTGAAAAAGCGGCCTCTATTAATAATTGCGAAGTAATGAAATTCTCCCAAATTCAGGGACTAAACCGAAACACGGAAGAGCGCAACTGCCACATTCGTCTGAGACGTCCAGAATGAGTGAGCGTCGCTAATCCATCAACCGACTTCGTTGTGTGGTGTGTGGGCTGCGCTTGCAATATTAGCACGCAGGACGCACATACGTTAACGAACAGGGAAGAACTGCACCTCTGTAATCGTTGTCTTGAACAGTGACGTAATTCTAGTCGTCTGCTTCTTGCGCTCGTCGGTGCTTGGGTTTTGGTTTCGCCGTTGAATTTACCTGAATTTCATTATGCCACAGTAAATAATAGAGGCCGCCTTTCCTATATCTCAAAGCTGCGGTTTGAGATATAGATATAGGGCTTTTCGCATGAATAATTTCTCTCCCACTTGACATAACCGCATAACTCTACTAATTAAGGAGTTAATTAATTTAATTTTCTGAATTATTGTCCCAAATGATGTCTTCAACCATCTTAAGATGCACACCGCTATAGAAAAGGCAACTGTGAAAATAGCGAGCAAATATCGCATTTTCCTGAGTTTTATAGGCTATTGGACACATTTCTTGAAAATAATATAGGGTATACCAAATATCACGGAGGACGATTAAAAAAAAAAGAGGAACGTCGTTACGGGAGGCACAATTAGCGCATATTGTTCCCAGTGTACTGTAGTAGCCACCACTAATTTTTGGGTGCATGAGGTCTTGTTAATTAGTCCTAATTATGTTTCTAACTCGACAAATATTCACCTAACCATTAAAATGTGAATGAGGCATTTGTAGGCATGCTCGCTTTTTGTGGCTAATAAAGAAAGCCCGCGAAATCTGAAAAATGACACGTGAAACGTGTTTCAGCGCTCATCAGGAAGCAGCGCCCTCAAACAGGATCACTGTGAGGTAGCAAGTCAAGACTGTGCTCCCACCTTTTGTGGGTGGTATAGCGTAGTCACGTGTTATTTTTCACATTTCGCGTGCCTGCTTTATCAGCCGGAAAAATTGAGCACGTAATTAGTACGTTGCAGAAAACAGCGCAGTTAGATGTCATTTGAGCATGCCTATATACATATTCATTAATTCACAAAACTTTATTAGGAGTCCTGAAGCCAGGTCTTTTTAAACCGAGGCGGGCCGCGTTCACGTCGGTATACCGTCAGGCCGAGCCTTATAGCGCCATCCCTCTGGACAGCCCGTAGCTGATCTTGATAGGAAGAGCTGGAGACCATCTTCTGCCAGGGAAGCCATTTTAAATGCGAAAGCATTTCTTAGTCGGGCTATGTAAGGCGTCCGTCGATGTCCGCATCTCTCCGCTCTCACTCCCTCTCCCATAGCAACAGCTACGGGCGCGCGCGCTTATCCTCGCCTCTAGCAACCGGAGCAGGTGGTGCGGGCGTAGTAGCGGAGAGTGAGTGGAGAGGAAGAGCGTGCTCTGGTGTGTGAGGGCGCTCGCATCGCGGGAGCTCGGCGGAGCTCCCGCGTGTGTGGAGAGAGTGTAGGAGAGGGTAGGTGCAGGGCTTCGCCGCTCCTTCTCTCGCCGTTCGCTCTCTCTCCTCCCTGCGCACCACTCTCCCGTGCGCTCGCTCGCACGCATATATTAAAAAAAAGTTTAAAAAAAAGCAAAAAAAAAAACAGGCGCTGCGCCGTGCTTCCGACCGGGCTGCAGAAATTAGGCGCCTTTTCCTTCTTCGAACCACAACAACCATATATAAATGGAGTGAAGCGCGCGCGAAATGCATTCGCATTTCCTCACGATTCCCTTCGGGGAGGTGGGGGGCATTTTCTTTCTTCGGGGTCGGCTAGTGTCGCGGAACAGCCCGCCAGCATGTGTCTGATTTCAATGATGCCATCGCACGCCTTACGTTTTTGGAATTTCACTTTCAGGGTGAATTTTATTGAGAAAGTACGGAGTGGGGTAAGTCCCGGTTTGCAGTAAACGTAGCGTGACTGCCTGAGCCCTGTTCAACTTTACGGGTGGTAGCGAGGATCGCCTACGCCCCAAGTAGTAGTATTTTGCGGTAGGGTACGCATTTGGGCTGGTTGGTTCATGATTTCCAGTAGGAAAGAGCACTACAAAGCGGGACGAAGGTTGGTTTGTGTCCTTTCTTCGTCCCATCTTTTAGCGCTGTTTTCTACTGGAAAGTATTTTGTGATGTCGTTGTAAGTGATTAAATGGTCTTTATGATCCCCGAAATATTAGTGGGCGTCGGTTCGGTTTTGGCCGGCACGGCAAGCGAGTCCTCGTGCCAGGTCATTCGTCACCTCGTTGAGGTTGACTCGAGTCTCGTCCACTTGTCCCATATGTGCAGGAAACCATCGGGTTTCAGTTTCGATAGCTTCGACTTTGTCGATAAGTTTAACCGCAGTACCAGTTACATAGCCTCTGTGTGCCTCATTTACATTTTAATGATTGGGTGAGTACTTGTAGAGTTGGAACCATAATCAGGACTAAATAACTAAACATGCATGAACGAAAAAAATAGTGGCTACGGCAGTATACTGGGAACAATATGCACTAGGTGTGCTTCGCACAACGACGTTCCCTTTCTTACGACTTCGCTTCCCATCCGGACGCTCCCGTCGAGATGCAACTTTGTTGTGTCGCATGCGGTTGAGTGTGGCATCTACGAATGCATACTCTCATATCCTAGGAATGGCCAACAGCACGGCATGTAACTTATGCGGCTGTGAGGAGACGATTGAACACATTCTATGCCACTGTCCATCTTACCAGACTCGACGTGTTCTAGGAGCCGAACTCGATTGTCTTGATGCGAGACCGCTATCCAATAAGAAGATCCTGGGACCTTGGCCCACGGTTTCGTACATGCACAAGGCCACGAAAGCCCTACTGAGTTACCTGAAGGCAACTGAACTTCACGAGCGTCTGTGAACTACCAGCGCGAGTTCGTGTTGTGTGTTCTAACTTCTTTTATTTCTCTTGTTCTTGCTCCTCTATTATTCCCCCCACTCCACGTGTAGGGTAGCCAACCGAGCCAAGCTTGGTTAACCTCCCTGTCTTTCTCCTTCGTCTCTCCCTCTATGCATGACATCTGGTAAAGGGAATCCGCCAGTGTATAAGGATGTTGTTGTTGCTTATCATATCGTATGCGTCACTGCAGGTGTTGCTGTGCCGCTCTTGCCGCCGACTGGAGACGCTCGTGATCCGGGAGCGCATCTCGACTGCCACGGTCCTCCTTCTGGCCTACCACGGCCGCTCGCTGCGTCGGTTCGTGGTGCGGGGCAACGCGGTCATCAAGAAGTGCGACTGGCCGCGGAACCCGGAGTGGAGCGACGAGTTTTACGCCTGGCTGCGACACACATCGCAGTCGTACGACGCGGTCTGTCAGGAGGTGTCCCAGATCCTGGGCTTCCCCTGGGCACCCCTGACGGACAAGCAGTTCAAGACCATCGTGTTGCACGAGTCCGGAAGCAGGGACTTCTTCCCGGTCTCGCCGCAAAGCTCCATGGGCGACTTCCGTTTCCCGATTGCTTCCGAGCACAGGCTCTCCTTCTCGTCCAGTGGTTCGTTTTCGCCCATCTGAAGCTGGCTTCGAGGGCGCCATGACTGTGGTGATCGTCACCCGCTGGTGGGCAACTCCAAACTCGAGTGAACAGTGGTCTGCGCGGAAAGTGATCAGCCATTGTTAAGGGAACACTGAAATAACAAACATAACCGGGATTTGGGGATATTAGACGTACTGTATAAGCTGCCTTTAGGTAGCACAGTTGCGCACCCGTTTTCCGGACGCCCGGGCCCGTACCCGGGAACTTTTTTTCGGGGGTTGTTTATGTGTAGAACGGCTAACTTTGGCAACTGGTGGTCAATGTGACGAGATGTAAATATTTTAGTATCAACCGAATGTCGTGAAGTGTCACAACCCCCTCAACTCCACCCAGTTACGGCCCTGCAAACGCCGCTAGCAACCGCGCCCTGTGGAGAAGCTCCCCGCCACCGCCGCAGCGAAGCGGTTTAACAAGAGGGCTCTCTCGGCGCTGCCATGATCACCTTAATGTGCATGACCCACCAAAAATATACTGTCGAGGCTGTGAAGTCAACTTTTCAACTCCCATGGCACAGTTCCGAAAGGAGGTGTTTAGTCTTTCATCGCCGGTCATTGAAATGCCAGGCGAGTCGATCGGCGACACGCTTAAGCATATCGCCTGCAAAAACAGAGTGCGACTTCACCGCATCGCTGTGGTTGCTAGCCGGAACTATGCGCAACTCTGCTACCTAAAGGTAGCATATACAGTAACTCTAGGGGTCACGTGCACGTAGCGCCATGTCCCGTCAGCGACAGCGGTGGCCTGCCGTGACTGAATGGGAAATAGGTGAAAAAAAAAACATATCGGACGAAAAAAGCTAATTATCAGCTAATTATATGTAGCAAAGACCCACTGGAACATTCTGGTAAAATTACAATGTCGCACTACAAACCGCGTAGCTCCCCAGAGTGTTTAATATTTTACAATGGACTCCGTGTGTTTCCAATGGGCGGCGTTGTATGGTCCTGGCAAGCCGCACGCTTTGTAGTACGATACTGCAATTTTACCAGAATGCTCCAGTGGGTCTCTACTACATATAACCGGGAGTAGTTTTTGATAGCTCTTTTTTTTTTTTTGTCAGATATCACATTTTTTTTCGTGTGCTTCCCATTCAATTATGGCAGGACGCCGCTGCTGCCGCCGAGAGATGGCGCAACGTACAGACGTCCCCAAATTCTGGAAAGTGAATGAAATTATTTTAGATCGGTCAGGTAGTCTTTCAAAGCTCTATTTATTTTCGTTCGTTTGGGAGGAGGAGTTATATTTTATCGCGCTAAATAGATTCGACAGCATTTTGTGGATTCTACCAACCGATGATCTCCCACCAACCGTTACATAGTGTTGGAAAGCTTTTAATTCCGGTTACTTTATTATATGAGTCGTGTTCTAGGGCGACTTTCGGGATAGTGAATTAATGATTCTAAAAGATTCACTCCGACTTCACGCAACAAGAATATAACAAAATTGCATAGACGCTTCGCCACCTGTGCGGGTGGCATCCTCGATCAGTATACACTGACACCAAATGAGCGGAAGGTCGCGTCCCTGTAAGTGTCCTCCGACTTCACGCAACAAAAATATAATTGAATGAAGCCATAGCGAAATGTCCCCCGCGGCACCCTACCGGACTATGGCTTCATTCAACCCTACCGGACATTTACATGTGACTAGCAGTGGACTGGGCGACCTCCGCTCATTCGGTGTCAGTGTGAGGATGCCACCCGCATAGGTGGCGGAACATCTATGTAATTTTGTTATATTTTAAGTGCGGAGCTCTTCAGGGGCCCGGCTTGTCGTCCATCCATACATCTCATGAGACGTGATCACGCTCACAGCAAAGCGTTCGCCACAGGTCATAGCAAGGCTAGCAGTGCTCAAACCCTGTTAAAATGAACTAACAAGTTCTAAAATAATATATTTAACAGAAATAACCAAGAAGTAATCGCATTAGTTAACTTAAAATCGCAAAAACGCTTCGCAAACATAGTGCTGACTCCAGCGGGGCGCGAGAGAGGGTGCCACCACCTCACCAAGCGAGCCCTTCTGCCTGCGTCGGCGCTGCGCTGAGTCGCTAAGTGACTACATCTGATGAGGGAAACAATCTGACGGAAGTCGATAAAGTGCAGCAAAAAGTAGCGCACATGTCGCACAGCGAGTATGTGAATCTGCCTAGCGAAATTCTACTTGTGTCGGGGAAACCCTGCGTGCTTACCTCAAACATTGACGTCACTGAGGCTTTGGTAAACGAAACAGTGGGAACTCTACGAAAGGGAATCGCTGGGTGCCCGCGCGACGCGCTTCCTCAGGTTTCACGGTACTGGCATACGTTTTTTTTTTTTTAGTCCGAATGAATCTTATAGAAACATGAACTCACCCATCTTTCGGAACATTTTTGCAGTAAATTAATGTATATTTCCTAACTACCAGTCCGCCACACACGCATACACACACTACACAGGCGCGACCCACGTCACCTTCTGCGAACCAGCGAAGGAGTTGTTTGTAGCACACACTCGCCCATTATGAGGGGTGATCGCTTGCGCCTAGCGTTGACGCTGGTAAGGCAACCTCAGCATGGCGATACGCTTCGAGTTCTGCCGCTCTCCCAACTGTCCATATCCGAGCAACTTCCAAGTGTGTGGCGCCATTGTTTGGGCGCTTTGAAAGCCCCATGTTTTTTCGCAGTTTCGGCATATGATGACGCGCGGGACCACCGCCGCACCGCGACAGCTGTCGCGTCGGCTTCGGACATGAAAGAAGTTTTAAAGGTAAACATATTGGACAGAAATCTGTCTGGCTGGGTAAAATTATAAACAGACTGTCCAGTCACATTTAGTCTTTGGTTTTTTAATTTTAAAAACTGGCCCTACGTCACCTGGGACCCTGCCGAGCGTGTATGTACACAGTCTCCAGAACCAATGGACAAGACAACGCATTAACAAAAACGGCGGGGAGAGCGACGGTGGAGAGGGAGGCAACCACTAAAAAGCGCTAGCTTCTGAGCCGGCCGGACAGTCACCCCCTGAAGAAGAGACTGAACAGGTCTCGAAACGTAGGGCCAGTTTTTAAAATTAAGAACTAAAAAATAAACCTAACTGGAGAGTCTGTTTATTCTTAAGAAGGAAGTGTACGATGCCAACGCTGACGGGGTGCTAACGTGCCGCTGACGCAATCGACTGCAGCCTCGTCGCTCGACGTATCCTCCCTCGACCTGTTTTCACCTTCACTTCCATGATCCTCACCCTCTCCTAGCTGTTTCCTGTGATAACCCACAGTGCCGAGGAGCGCATTTGAATGCTCCCTGTAATTGTGTGGCATTAAATAGTTCATTACTATAGACGATGCAAATAAAAACTACCTCCTTGTCTCCGAATTTTGTGTGGCAACCTCATTGCTGCTATGTCAGTGGCACGTCGCGGATGTCACAAGGTACAATACCGATGCAAGAATCCATACGAATTGTGCGCTAAATTTATAAAATTTTCTCGATTGTGAAGTTAAGCTGTGCTCTCGGCAAAATTCAGGTCTCGGATAAGCCTTAATATAAAGCGCACATATAAGGGGATTGACAATCGCCTAAAGCCATGGGGTTGCTGTTGGAAATAATAGTTAAAAAGGATCTCTTTCTATGAACAATGGTGCTGGATACAAGGCTGCTGTTCATGATTTAAGAATGCATTTAAATTTTGCATTCGTACCATGTCGCCAAAAAAGGCATATGTCGCCCGAACTTGAGAAGCCTTCTTAATGCTCGACTGATTGAGGCATTCAGATTGCATAGTCTAGCTTTATGGCTTAAAATTACATTTTTTATTGCGATAGCAATCATATAGACACTCTCGGTGGGTTATTGCTGTCGCCGTCGTGCTCCGTATAAAGTCCGAATCGATAACATCGCCCCGCGCATCGTATGTTCTACGCGTTAGTGAAAGCGCGCGAGCGCTGGGCACAAATGAGGCTGAAGCCTGAATGAAGGGTGGAGCTCGGCAGCATTCTTTGTTTCTTCTTGGCTTTCTTTCCTCCTCTCTTTTTCTCCTTTTGCGTGTCTTTCTTTCTCTCTTAATTTCTATTTATTTCTTCCTCTCTATTTCTTTCTCTTTCTGTCTTTCTTCCTATTTTCCCATCTCTCTTTCTACTTCGTGCTTGCTTCCTGTTTTTTTTTTTCTATTTTTATACGTGGTTTTACCGGGGTTACGCCAAGCGCACTGCTTTTTTTGTATGCTCTTGATAAGTGATCATCACAGCGCTCAAAGAACAAGAAGAAAATTTCTCCTTGGCGCGCGCGCACTCAGTATATATGCTACAGATTGAGTAACATGATGATTTTAGCGCTAGAAAAGACGAACACATGTGGGAGACAGGACAGGCGCTACTAACAACTGGTTTATTGCAAAGTTGGGGTTGCTGTTGGAAATAATAGTTATTTCTAGCGCTAAAATCATCATGTCATGTAATCACCAACTCGCCCAACAAGTTCTTATACAGATTGAGATTTACGCCAAGCGACAACGGCAGCATACTACAGCATACGACAGCCCGGCCACCTAAAATGCTCCGCACTTAAAAAGAAGCAAAGTTTTAGATTGGGCTAGTTGGTAATGCATCTTCAACAATCAGCGCTGAAACGGACAAGAACGGGAACAGAGACAAGCGTTGTCTTCCAACTGAGGATTTATTGAAAAAACGCACATGCATATATGTCAGCATACCACATCACGTGAGCGCGCACAAAAAAACGCGTAACTATCGTCAATAGCTTAAGCAGAAAGCACCAGTGGCGTAAATCATGGGGGGGGGGTCAGGAGGGTCCTGACCCCCCCCCCCCCCCTGTGTTCAGGCTGGGGGAGACACCCCATGCAAGTGTCCCCCCCTCGAGATCTACCTTCCAAATGTCATATTTGAATTCCTTGACAGTCAAGGACAACGCACTCCCCGTGAAACCAACTCTGAAATCTGAAGCACTCTTATTGAGCAGAAATTCAGTACTTCTAGCCGGTACACAAGATGGGGAATACCTTTATGCGTTGGCACAAAAAGTGGTGCAATTTTCATTGCATAATTTAACCCAAATGACGCAGCTGCGAAAATGCTAGAGCCTGCCTACGAATGCTATTAGAAACTAACTTCGCCATGCGATGTCGCTTACTATTCGATACTCAGTGCTATTTTTTTCGGACCATGCACGGATGCTCGTGCTTGTTTTATTATTATTATTATTATTATTATTATTATTATTATTATTATTATTATTATTATTATCATTATTATTATTATTATTATTATTATTATTATTATTATTATTATTATTATTATTATTATTATAAATATATGTGAATGCATAATTTTAATTTCATATTATTAAAAATAAAGCATATATACAAAAATAAAATGGCCGCCATTGCAAGATGTGTGTCCCCCCCCTTGTGGTCTTTACGGATTTACGCCACTGGAAAGCATTTACCGGACATGACGAAATACATGATAAACAACTGCACAGAAAAAAGCACAAAGAACCAACGAAAGCATATATCACTGGACAGGACCGTGGTCAATGCTAAGCAAAGCCAGCTCTTTTGGGGTCAAGGCAACCGAGGGCTTGCTAACACAATTACCCTTGGCGATAATCGAGGCCTCAATGACCACTCTGGTTATATCATTAGTGTTTTTGGCCAGGACACTGGTTTGGTCGAATATGGGAGTACAGCCGCACTGAGAACAGTGCTGGGCAAGGAACCCGTCATTTCTTTTTTGCACCTTAAAATTGTGCTCTTGTAGCCTGATATTCAGGCGTCGCCCCGTCTGTCCAACGTATTTTTGACCACATGAAAGGGGAACACTGTACACGACTTCGTCGGTACGTTCGACAACATGGCTTTTGTGTTTCCCCTTACACTTGCTCGGCGCCTGCTTCACAGGGCCCTTCCACGCAACTGACGCAATTTGTGCTGTGCGGAAAAAACAACGGAAACACCCGAATGAAGGCCTATCTTCCCGAGTCTATGCGACACACGGTGTAAGTAAGGAATGACTGCGACCTTCTGCCTTGATAGTGCTGGCTGTTCTCTGTTGGCTAATCTGATTTTTCTTCGCAATGCCTCCGCCGCAGAAATAAGTACATGCGTCGGATAACCCACTTCCCCAAAACGAGCTGTTTGCGCTCTGAAGCTGTCGTCAACAGCGTCAGGGCAGGATCTGGTGAGTGCTTTCCAGAGACAGGTGTGCACGATAGCCCTTTTTACCAGCTTGCTGTGAGCTGACCCAAACGGCAGAAGTGGCTTATCCGCCCGTGGTTCGTATTTCCAATGATTGCCTCAAAGGGTGAACTCCGCACTTAATATCATTTTCAAGGCGCCCGAAAAAGAAGAGGAAGAAGACTGCTCTTTTGCGCGAGCACGCGCTCAGTATGCTACAGATTCTGTCGTTTTTTTTTTTTCTCTTTATCTTTGTTTATTTCTATTTTTCTTTCTATGCTATATGAGGTTTTGCGTAGGGACCGACAACTCATTTTTCTCGACCCATTTTTTTTTACGGTGCGACAGAAAGCTCACCCTTCGTAGAATCCCAAAAGCACGTACTTATTTTACAAGCAGTATTTTTGTATCTGAAAGGCTCTAAACCCAGACGTGCCTTTCCTCCAGCAACGCTGAGAATTGATAGCGATGCCGCCAGCCCCTCTCGCGATTTGTGAAAGCTGTCGTCATTCTGCTTTCGCAGGAGTTGCTGCAGCTATACTTACCCACCTTTATTTTGAGCTTTTCAACTATTTTAGAAAATAGCAAGATGCTACAATGAGATGGTGTGGCATTATACACCTTCCCTGCATTTATACCGCGTTGTGTGTGCCTGCACCCAAGGTTGCCTGTACCTGTGTCATGGGTGGCTTGTCCCGGCGTCGTTACTCTCTCGATGCACGAGCCAACCCAAGTCACCGAAAACGTCACTACGCACATACACGGCCGCTCCGAGTAGCAGTGCGCGTCATTTCTGAGACGAAGTGTAGATAGCAAAATTATGTCGCTCAAAAATCTTAGCGACCTGCAAACTGCGTGTACGGTTGCATGAGCACGCTGAAAAGTTGCTCAAGACGCGCTGACGAGGATGGGGTCATTGCGTCACGCGAAGGCAGCGCCGCTTTAATGCGTACTACTAACGCAGGCCTATGTGCACATTTTTATGGATTAATATCTTTTAATTAAAGAAACGAACAATATTTCAATACCAACAACAAGATAATCGACCGCCTACAGCAATCAACGGTCACGTGACAGGGAGCATCGAATCGTTCATGGATTTGCCACCAGAGGCGCCAAAGGTCATTTTTCGCGTCTTTCGATGAAGAAATAAGAATATAAATCCACCTCTCAGGAAAAAAAAAACAGGCTTGCGCGGAACGCGCAGCACAGCCACAGCGAAAGTGAGAGAGCGGCCTTTCTAGAGCCCTTGTTAAGCACTCTTGGGGCAACTACTACAAGCGCACTCGCATGGTACCCACTACGCCATAAATCATCATAATTTTTGTGCAGTGGGGAAGCGCCTACTATGCCATTATTCGTCATTCTTCGGAAAATCGCGGTGCCCGCTACACTCTTGTAACGCATTATGTGCACTTTGTTGATGCTGTGGCTGACGACGATGAAGAATTATGCCTGAGAGAGAGAGAGAAAGAGAGGCAAAGGAGGCCTGAGGCTTTTGTAATGGGTTGGAGCATTGAACGACCCACTCGTTACGCCATTCGCATTGTGTGACGCCTGGTTCTTACTTTACTCTTCTAAAACGCTTTACAACACACGTTAACGCGATTCCTTACCCGACATGAAGCCTGCATACAGTTAGTTTGCACTGCAGTTTCAAGCAGCGGCGTAGCTCAGTGGTAGAGTGCTGGGCTGCCACGCAGAGGACCCGGGTTCGATTCCCATCCTGTCATATGTGTTCTTATTTCGTGCGATATTGGTTACGGACAACTACGGCGCAGAAACGACCCTTGTTGTGATCTCATAACAGCTTTCGCTGTAAAACAGGGTTGGTTTGAGTGAATGCGACGGACACTCTTTCCATCAGTGTAATCATCTCAGTTCATGTTCTTCGCTTTGAAGCCTTCGCTCATTATGCTACAGATGGCTCTGCTACATGTGGTTTTATCTGCGTTAACATAATCATCAAGGCTGTAGAAGAACAAGACGACGAAGTCTTCTCTTGGGCTTGAGCGACAGATGGCTGTGCTATATGTGCTTTTGTCTGCGTTACACCAAGTGACGACGACAGCCCCAGAAGTGCCTGCTTTTTTTTTTACCATTTGTAAAAACAAGCAGGCAAAACGACCCTCCTCCTGAAGTGATTACTTTTTAACTATTTTAATGAATGTGTTGTTTCAAGGCTTAATTTACCTCAAAGCATTGGATGCCTGTGAGATATCACATACTATGTGCTCTGTACTTGTACACTGCGAGTCTTGTACACGTAACTTGTAAAAACAGAACATACCTGGTGCATTGTATGCGATTCGCCGCTCCGTGTACATGATTGGCATAAACATCTCTCATTGTGTTCTCGCCTTTTTAGACTGACAATAAGATTGACACTACAGTGCATTTGAGAAGTTATGAGGTTTCAAGACCAGTAGTTAATTAGGCAAGACCACTGTGTTGTTCTTTCTAAAGTTTTTAGCATTAACAGCTAAAATGAATTTGCATTTTTATAAGCTGTCACATCGCTGAATATGTATGTCCCGAAAAAAGACCATTATCATTTCAACGAGACCTTGCTCATTTCACCTGCGGCAATGCCGCTGCCCTGGCATGCATTCAGACCTGCAGTTTGTAATTTTAGCAGTGCCAGTATAGTATGTGAATGAATGTATATTGAGGGCTGTTGGGATGCATTAAAACAAGGCCATTTTCACGTTTTCTCAAGCCTTTATCCTTTATAGAAAGAGAAAAAAACGAAGAATGATCGTTTACCATACAACAAAGCTCAAAATTATTCAGCTCATCTTGTGCAATAATTTTGCCTTGAATAAATTATTCTACCTGCTTTGATTGATATTTAACGGACTAGAATGAGTGTCAAAAGCAATGTTGAACAAAACTTGCCTGTCTTCGTACTGAACACTTGTCCTTGGTGATGACTGTAAAAAACAAAACTAAAGAAATGGAGTGAATTGGTTGTTTAATAAAAATTAGCGAAGGATAGTGTCTCCTCGTATGAACCTACAAATTTTCAAGTGGAACGAAGAGCTGGTAAGTACCGTGCATCACTGCACTGTCCAGACGCCTGTTGCCTGGAGTCTCCACAGCACCTGAATGCATCATTGCAGTCCTACTTAATTTCCCCTCCAATACAGCACTCGATACTGATCAATTGTCCTTGCGATGGCTGTGTAAGACAACATTAAAAATAGAGTGAATGGCTTCTTTAATAAAAACCGCCAGGCCTGCGCGGAACGCGCAGCACAGTCACAGCGAAAGCTGGGAGAGCACCATTTCTAAAACCCATTGCAATCGATCTTGGGGCTACTAATACAAGTACGCTTGCAAGGTACCCCCCACTACTCCATTAATTGATTCGGTGGCTGATGACGACGAAGAATTATGGCTGAGCCCTTTGTAATGGGTTGGAAGCATTCAACGACCCCCTCGTAATGCAATTCATATTGTGTGACGCCTGGTTACACAAATGGCATTCTGTGACGCCTGGTTGTCGTTTCACTCTTCTGCCACGTTATATTCCGCATGTAAACGCGGTTCCTTCTCGACATAATGCTTGTATAGCGTTTTTGTGCGCCGGGTTTTCGAGCACAGGCATGGCTCAGTGGTAGAACACTGGGCTGGCACGGAGTGGACTCATGTTCGAACCCCGCTCCAGGATGAACATTTTTTCTTAAAGATTTTTTTTCTATTTCGTGCGATAGCGGTTACGGACACCGGCGGCGGCGGCGGACAACTACGGCACCCTTGTTGCGATCTCATAACAGCTTTTGCTGTAAAATTAGAGAAGGATAGTGTCTCATTCTATCAAACTACAAATTTTCAAGTGAAGAGAAGAACGGTAAGTACGCACTATCCAGACGCTCATTCACTCATCTCGGCTACAAAAGGACGTACAATCGCGTCCTACTTAGCGCGAATGTACGTGACATTGATTTAACCCAAGTTCTGTGCTCTTCGGTTTTCTTTTTCGTTTTTAACGTTTGCCTGTTTTTCCGTAATGTTGATTTCCTAGCTAAATTTGCCCCTGGATTCACCCTATTACAACTCTAAAAGCAGTCTAAAAAGTTGAGGCCCTTATCAGCCGCCCCGATAAGGCCAAACTTTTGTTTGACGTCACACCTCTCATCGTTCACAGTCAAAGGAGCAACTATCGCGGCGACGCTGTCAAGAGAAATGGGGAGAGGCCGGTCCACATTCTCCACCGATCTTTACAAGAAGTCGGTTTCCTTACAGCACATACCGTGGGAAAATTTCTTGGGTCGTTTCGAACGGTTTCCGGCCAAAAAACGCAGATATAGCTTCATATTTCACAGGTGCGACGTCAGACAAAAGTTGGATCTTATCATGGCTGATAAAGCCTCAACTTTATCGGCTTTTTTGTGGTGTGTATTGCGGTGAAGCAAACACATCAGACCGACCTGTACCTCGAACGTTCGGCGTTTTGTGCTTTGTTGTACCCGTTCATTGGTCTCGCTAAAGAAGGGCCTGTGCAGAAGCCCGCTTCCATTAAAGGAACTGCGCAATTAAACGCATACATTAGTCACGTTGAGAACATTCCGGCACGGTTAAATATTTGGAAGCGTAATCGTGCAATTCATGCCAAGCGAAACCCGCGAACTTTGCGGTAGTTTTGGAGCAGCTATTGGAAATTTCGGAATGATCGATTTTTGAGAACCACGTAAATAGATGTCCCGTTCCATTCTCGTCCGCAGTAGTAAACCTAAAGCCTTTGAATATATCGAAATCTTCGATGTAATGGTGTTTCGTTGAATCTCGATTGAATGGAATGTACGTCCTCTTGCAGCCGAAATGATAAGCCTATAGCCTTTGAAAATCTTGTGTTTTTCGATTTGTCAAGGTTCACTCGTACTTCGAGGAAAATTGCTTTTGATCGAAATTATGAAACAAATATTGAACTTATAGCATTTGGAAACTGCATATTTTTCGACTTGTGGTTGTTTCAATGTATTTCCATAATTCTTCAAAAAAGCTTAGAACATCCGAATGCTATCAGCAGTACTTCGATCGGTAAAGCATACTCAAAATACAAGTGCACGTCGTCATAGCAGCAGCCGTGGCTAAATGGTTGAGCGTCAGCTTCAAGTGCAGAAGGGACCGGGTTCGATTCGCGGCGCATTAGCTAGGGCATCTGGTACTTCAATTTTTTTTCCGGTGCATTTAGATGGAAGCGATATGTTGCGAAATTCCGATCACGGTGTTCACCGCAGAGGTGGTTAAAATGGTTGAGCGTCCGCTTCCAATGCGGGAGGTCCAGGGTTCGATTCCCAGGGCCGGCCGGCAACCCACCGGTGAATGTTGATGGGTATAGAGGTGTACCCAACCTGGCGCTCGGTGATTCGGGTGTACTCTCTCGAAACGCACGGCTCGATGAGGTTGTCGGAAGTCCTCGGGCCTTTCTTTACCACCACAGGCACGGTACACAAGCTGAGCATCCGCCGTGTCAGTGGCAGGCAGAAAAACACTATTGTCTAACATCTGCCGACAGGTTCCTACCGCATGATAGGGACAAGCGCGCTTCATTCAGCCTGGTGCTCGGCGGTGTTGGAAGTTTTAAGTCGCCTTGGGGGGGAGGAACCAATCGTGTGGCACGGAGACCCTTGCCCTTGTGGCCCTTGTCCCGTGCCACCAACTCCCCTTTTTTGTTTTTTGTCTTTCCGACAAAAGAAAAAAAATTCTATAATTTTTTGGCTTGTTGATCCCGTAGTTTGCCCCAAAGTTTTCGCTGGCGGCGATATTGCGGCGCCTCCCACAGTAGCGGCCAGAAGCCACACACACCATGTCTTTGTATTTTGCGGCACCTCAGAAAAACCCGGTGAGTCACCGGTCGGCGCTGGGATTCGAACCCGGAACCCTCAGCACGTGAACCGCGACGCCACTGCTGCTGTTACCCTTTCCACATTCATGTTTAGGCAACACTTCACCGAGATGATGATGATTCGTATGGATGGCTCTCACCCACAAAGGGGGGATGGGCTAAGAACCGGGCGGCGGGAGGCTCAAAAAATAATGATCTGAAACTAAACCAATCTGGATTTTTTATTAATAAACGTTTAATAAATGAAAATGCTTAATGAGAAAGCGGTCAGATTATCGCAGCTTTGTCATAGAAATCACGACGCATTCCACACCCAGAAAAGAATAAATAAAAATAGGCTAACACGGTAATCCTTTTGTTTCGTTGATGTATTCTATCACAGCAGAGCAGACATCCCTGTGGCTGTAACCTATTGAAGTGGCGCCAAATGATAAAATTACTGTAACATTTACAGCTACTCCTAACTTCTGAAGTGGAGCTTGCAGGTACCTTTTTCTCTGATGAGAATATCGGCGACAAAATAAAAGAAAATGTTCTATTGTTTCGATTTCATTGCGAAATAGGCACAACGGGGATGCCTTATCACCCGCGATAAGGCCAAGCTTTTGTTTGACGTGTGAGGAAAAATGGGGAGAGGGCGGTCTACATTCTCCACCAATCGTTAGAAGAACCCACGACCTACTGTATAAACTTTATACAGTAGGTCGTGGAAGAACCTGGCTTCTGTAGTATCCATACATAGCGTATGTTCAAATGTGGTAAGGCAACCCTGTACAGCCGGAAAGCGAAAAAGATGGCTGTTAGGTAGCGTGAAATAAAGCTGTGTGCCTTCCTGGCTCAATTGGCTTGAATCTGTCGTGTTATTGAAACTACAGTACGTTACAATGGCGACGAAGATGCGTCGGAACTACCTGAAGGCTACCAAGCAAGGATTTTGAACGAAACGAAGCTGCCAGCACACAACGACCGAACCTCTACTTTGCGGTATGGAGCACAGCATGCTTCCCGCGTTTCCTTTCTTCGGCGCGCGTGTCACCGACGCCTGTAACGTGGGCACCGAGTGGTTAAAGTGGGTGAAACGGTTCGAAAACTTCGTCGTAGCCTGCGGCATCACAGACGACGCCCGAAAGACGGCTGTACTACTGCACTACGTGGGGGAAGACGTTTATGACACCTACTGTGCGCTACCCGATCTTCCCGCAGCCGCCGCCGCGTCAGCCTGTTTCCAGCACCGATGACGCAACCCCTCTCTACGCCGCAGCACGCAGGAAACTGGATGACTACTTCGCACCGCGAGTAAACACTACGTTCGAGGTTCACCGTTTCTGTCAAGCTAAGGAACTAGAAAACGAGTCATTCGATGCATTCTACGCCAGCTCGTGAAGCACTGTGCCTTCGTCGATGTTGACACCGAAATCGAGAACCAAATATCGCTGTCTACGACGTCAACACGTCTACGCCGGTATGCCATGCAGCACGACCTCGACTTGCAAGGAATTCTCAAACAAGCCAGGTTGTTGGAAGAGGTTGAACACAACATCTCCGTGATGGAGCAAGAGCATCAGCAGGGTAAAGAAAACGCGACGTCTACACTTGCAGTGTATGCCAAGCACAATTCACGACCTCATCAGTCGAAGCACCACGGGAAAACCCCGCCACGGTCTCGTGAGCCTCCGCGCCATCACCGAGCAGACGCGACATGCTGCAACTGCGGAAATTCCTGGCCTCACCGTGAAGGACGCTCCAGTTGCCCCGCCCGTGGCAAAAACTTCTCACAAGATGGGACACTTCGCTCGCGTGTGTCGTTCAGCACACGAAACCGTTCACGCAGTCGTGCAAGACAACAGCGGCCTTGACAGTGATGGACACGTTTTCATGACTTCCTCTCACTGTCAGGCAGTCACCACATCTCCACAGGTGGACTTCAAAGTCGATGGTGAGACTGTCCGTTTTACAATTGACACTGGTGCTACTGTGTGTGTTGTCAGTTCAAATAGCTTGAAAAATCGCTCGGGCAAGGGAGCACTGACCAAGACATCAATGAAAGTGTTTGCTTACGGGGCTAATTCACCGCTACCACCACTCAGAATGCTGGACGTTGTCCTGACCTACAGGGAGCGCACTAGCCACGAGGATCTCCGTGTTGCGTCTGGGAACTGCACACCGTTGCTCAGCTTCTCTGCTGCATCTCGTCTAGGACTAGTCCAGATCACATACAGTCTGGAAGAGACTGCAAACAGATTGGATCCAAGAGTGGCCTACCCAGATCTGTTCAGTGGAGTTGGCTGTCTTAGGGACTTACGAGTGCATCTTCATGTGGGGACCCCTCTGTTCAACCAGTAGCACAACCTCACAGACGCATCCCTTTTTCCATGCTTAAACCTCTAGAAGAAGAGCTTCAAAGGCTGCAGTCCCTCGACATTACTGAGAAAGCTGAAGGACAAACCCCCCTTGGGTATCTCCAGTTGTGGCAGTGCCGAAACCACATGACCCTGAGCACATTCGAGTGTGTGTCGACACGCGCTGTGCCAATGAAGCCATCCAACGTGAGAAACACGTCACACCAACGGTGGATGACGTCCTTGTTGCTTTGAATGGCTCTGTCATATTCTCCGAGCTTGATCTGAAAGACGGATATCACCAGCTCGAACTCAATGCATCGTCTCGTGTGATCACCACTTTTTCTACACATGCTGGACTGTTCAGATACAAGAGACTCAACTTCGTAATCAACTCAGCAGCTCAAGTGTTCCAGGACACCATACGACAGGTTCTAGCCAACATTCCCAACGCACTCAATGTAAGTGATGACATCCTGGTGTATGGAAAGACTGAGAGAGAGCATGATGAAGCCTTGAGGGCCACACTAGAATGCCTAGTCGCAAGTGGTCTTGCACTGAATGACAAAAAGTGAAAGTTCTACAAAGAAAAACTCGCCTTTTTCGGGCACGTGTTCTCAAGCAGAGGCGTGCAACCAGACCCTGCCAAGGTATCTGCAGTCCTTGGTGCATCACCACCCACCAGTGCCAGTGAAGTGAAGAGTCTCCTTGGTCTTGTAACCTACTGCGGCCGGTTCATACGAAATCTTGCCCACCTCACCTAACTGCTCAGAAAACTCACCGCCAAAAGTGTGGACTGGTGGACAGACGAACAGTGTGGACAGACGAACAGCAAAACTCCCTGGAAGAACTGAAGAGAAAGCTTTCCGAAGGCACAGCTCTCGCTTATTTTGACCCACAAAAGGACATCACGCTCATTGTGGATGCTGCCTGTTGCAACTTCCGAGGAAGAAGAAGTTGCTACGGTCACGAGCGGCTCAATGCCTCGAGACACGTTCAGCTTTGCCCGTTTGACCATCAGGTCGAGCATGAGTTTTCTACCGCATTAAAGCCTGTAATTTCTTTACCGAAGGCGTTTGTCTCTTCACTGCCCCTCATGGCCTTGGTGCCATTTTCACACAGACATCCGGAAGCGAAACCAGAGTTGTAGCATGCGGGAGTCGTGCCCTTTCTCCTGTGGTAGCTCGTTACTCTCAAATTGAAAGAGAAATGCTAGCAGTTGTATGGGGAACTGAGCATTTCCACATCTACCTGTATGGGACGACGTTCCTTCTATTGACGGACCACAAGCCACTGGTCAGCATTCCCAGCAACCCCCGCTCTCTGCCTTCAGCACGGCTAGAGCGTTTGGCACTCCGAATTCAACAATACACCTTTGAAGTCCAACATACCAGTGGGCCAAGCAACCCTTCCGACTACCTCTCTCGTCACCCAGTAAATTCCTTGGAAGAGTTTCGGTGCACCGAGTCTGTCGCTGAAGAATGTGTGAACTTTGTCGTGTCTCATAGTCTGCCTCAGGCTATGACCATAAAAGAGGTAACCAGAGCAACGCTGGCTGACCCTGTGCTCACATATCTCTAGCAAGCCCTCAAGCAACCCCAGCATTTCAAAGACTGGAAGAGCACAACTCTACAGCCTTTCCATCATGTTGCAACAGAACTTGCAGTCTCTAAAGAAGGCCTTGTGTAAAGAGGCACTCGTATAGTACTGCCAGCACAGCTTCACGCACGAGCCGTGCACCTTGCACATAGAGGCCACCAAGGCATTGTCAAGACAAAACAGCTCTTGCATGGGAAGATGTGGTTTCCAGGGGTAGACTCTCTGGTGGGCCAGACAGTCAAAAGCTGCCTTGCATGCCAAGCTAACACGCCGGCTCACCAGCGAGATCCTTTGCCAATCCAGGAACTGCCTCGAGGCCTATGGACAGAACTGTCGGTAGACTTTGCTGGCCCTTTCCCTGACGGCAAGTACGCTGGCGTTGTGGATGACTTCTCCAAGTACCTAGTCAGCATCATACACACGCTTGCAGCACCTACAGTCATCAAGCACCTGCGCACTGTCTTTGCTCAGTTTGGCTGTCCAGAAATCGTAAAGTCAGACAATGGCTCACCCTTTCAGAGTGAAAGCTTCGCAGTTTGCCAGTGAGCTTGGTTTCAAGCATCATCGCATCTGTGCCCAGAGGCTAATGGAGAAGCTGAACGATTCATGCGCACCCTGAAGAAGTCTGTACTCGCAAGCCGTGTCAGCCATTTAGATTGGACCAATGCACTCTATTCATTCCTGTTAGCTTATCGGTCAACACCCCATGATTCCACAAAAAAGTCACCGTTTGAACTTCTCTTTGGGAGACCCATGATGAATCTTCTTCCAACACTCACTCCTGGTACAACTCTGCACACTCCGAAGCTAGACAAAATGATACTCAAAGAAAAGCGTACAACAGGCAATACGTTGACGCCCGAAGACACACGAGTCACAACCAGCTGCATGTTGGACAACAAGTTTTCTTCCTGCTATGATCCACATCCGTACACAGTCACCAATGTATATGGCTCTCAGATCACAGCATCCAGAGACGGAGTATCAATTTGTCGTAACGCAAGTTTCTTCGAAGATGTGAGCACCGTTCAAGTGAAGCAACACCAGACCCAGACCCACAAGCCAGATCTGGATGACGCAGCGGTGCCACGCCATGGTGCAGCTCTTCCTGACCAAGCCATTCCTACACCTATCAACACTGTTTCACAGCGGTATCCTCAACAAACCCAGCTACGACCTGGTCACCTGGAAGACTTTGTATCGTGTGTTCACAAGTGAACACGTAATTTTATTTCCCTAGGGGGGATGATGTAGCGTCCATACATAGCGTATGTTCAAATGTGGCAAGGCAACCCTGTACAGGCGGAAAGCGAGAAAGATGGCGGCTAAGTAGGGTCAAATAAAGCTGTGTGCGTTCCTGGCTCAATAGGTCAACGTGTGGTCATCCCAATGAGCATGAGAGACGACATCAAGAAGAGACTGCACTGCTCACACCTTGGCATGGAAAGTTGTCTCCGTAAAGGGCTCGAGAATGTGTGTATTGGCCCCAAATGAACGCTGAGATCAAGGACTACATTGGAACATGCGAAACGTGCCAGGCACATGGTAACAGGCAACAGAAGGAGACCCTGATGCCTCACCCAACACCTGATCGACCATGGGAAAGAGTTGGGATTGGCCTAATGGAGCTGCAAGGGAAACATTTCCTCATAGTAGTTGGCTACTTCAGTGGCTTTTGGGAAATTGATCAACTGCAGTCTACAACAGCTACTGCTGTCATCAGAAAGCTGAAAGCTCACTTTGCTAGGTATGGGATACCGGATGTTGTCATCAGTGACAATGGGCCACAATTTGCATGCGTGGACTTTGCAGCAGAATGGCAATTCCAGCACTGCACCTCGAGCCCAGGACATCCCCTCCAGGCAAACAGAATGGCGGAGTCAGCAGTAAAGACTGCCAAGTCGCTCTTGAAGAAAGCACTAGAGAGCAATGGTGATCCATATTTAGCCATCCTTGACCACCGCAACACACCACGGCAACAGATGGGAGCCAGCCCAGCTCAGTTACTCATGGCTAGAAGAACAGAAACCACTCTCCCAACAACTAAAGCTCTACTCAAGCCGAAGGTTGTTGACTGTGAACAACAGAGAGCAGCAAAGGTCACACGCACCAAGCGCTACTACAACAAACACGCCAAGGACCTACCCCCACTACAGAAAGGAGACACAGTGTCTGTACAACCTTTCAAAGAAAAAGGCAAGTGGTGCAGGGGCACAGTGACAAAACGGCTGGACGCGAGATCATATGAAGTGGAAGTCGAGGGAAATCAGCTAACCGGAACAGACTGCACCTTAGACATGTCCCAACTCCAGCGTTGGCGAAACATCACAGCAAACGCACTGTGGATCCGAATGCAATATGGGAGCTCTGAACCCTTTGGCGAAGGACACAACCATACAGCATGATGAAAACAAGACTCCCTCTGAGCAAATGGACGGAGAGCCAGTCACCACAAGCGGAAGGCCGAGCCGAAACAGACACATGCCTAGCCACTTCAAAGACTGCATTCTGTATTAAACTCTGCGGCCAAAACGGGGAGGATGTTACAAGAGTGAGATCATCCTCAACAGCCGCATCGCAATGGCATCACTACGCAGCTATCATCATCACCGCGACGTTTCTAGGCAGTCAATAAAGATGGCGTTTGAGTAACGTGCGTCTCGCCTCATCTCGTGTTTGTACCCCCCATACAAACGATATTTAAACACAAGCCAAAAAAATATAGAATTTTTTTTTTGTCGGAAAAACAAAACAGGGGAGTCGGTGGCACGGGATAAGGGCCACAAGGGCCAGGGCCACAAGGGCCAGGGTCTCCGTGCCACACCATTAGTTCCTCCCCCCCAAGCGACTTAAAACTTCCAACACTGCCGAGCACCAGGCTTGAATGAAGCGCGCTTGTCCCTATGACGCGGTAGGTACCCGCCGGCAGATTTTGAGACAATAGTCAGTTTCTGCCTACCACTGACAACGGCGGATGCTCAGCTTGTGTACCGTGCCTGTGGTGGTAAAGGCCCGAGGACTTCCGACAACCTCATCGAGCCGTGCGTTTCGAGAGAGTACACCCGAATCACCGAGCGCCAGGTAGGGGTACTTTTCTACCCATCAACATTCACCGGAGGGTTGCCGGCCGGCCCCGGGAATCGAACCCGGGACCTCCCGCATTGGAAGCGGACGCTCAACCATTAAGCCACCTCTGCGGTGATAGCCTTGATCGGAATTTCTCAACATATCGCTTCCATCTAAATGCAACGGAAAAAAAAAATTCAAGTGCCAGATCCCCAAATGCGCCGCGATTCGAACCCGGTGCCTTCTGCACATGAAGCTGATGCTCAACCATTTCGCCACGGCTGCTGCTATGACGTCATGCACTTGTATTTTGAGTATGCTTTACCGAAGTACTGCTTATAGCATTCGGATGTTTTAAGCTTTTTTGAAGAATTATGGAAATACAATGAAACAATCACAAGTCGAAAAATATGCAGTTTCCAAGTGCTATAAGTTCAATATTGGTTTCATAATTTCGATCAAAAGCAATTTTTCTCGAAGTACTTTCACATCAACTCAGGGCCGTCCAGAGGGCTCACGACGCGGCGATGAGGCTCGGCCTACCCGTCCCGACGTGGGAGCGGCCCGCTGCTCTACCGCCTTGAGCGGTAGTATTCCTCAGCAAGGTTTTTGACCGGGGCTAGTTGGTGTTCGTCAGGACCTCAATAAAGTTCTGTGTCTGTCTGTCTACGAGTGAACTTTGACAAATCGAAAAAGACAAGATTTTCGAAGGCTATAGGCTCATCGTCTCGGCTGGAAAAGGACGTACACCCAACAGCAAAAGTTTGCGGGACATTGGATGCACAACAAACGCGAATTCCTGCTATATTAATGCGTAATGCTCCCAATCAAGCTGATGACTGTATAGGACACAATGTCAAATGCTATATGGAACATTTATTTAAAAATTTTGTTCCCAGATAAAGCGGGAATTTAGCTTTATCGAACGTTTCGCGTCCCGCAAACTTTTGCTGTTGGGTGTACATTCCATTCAATCGAGATTCAACGAAACACCATTACATCGACCATTTCGATATGTTCAAAGGCTTTAGGTTTACTATTCCGGGTGAGAATGGAACGGGACATCGATTTAACCAAAGTTACGTGGTCCTTAAAAATCGGTCATTCCGAAATTTCCAATAGCTGCTCCAAAACGCCCGTAAAGTTCGCGGGTTTCCCTTGGCATAAATTGCACGATTACGCTTCCAAATATTTAACCGTGCAGGAATGTTAACGTAACGAATGTATGCGTTTAATTGCGCAGTTCCTTTAATGAAGCGGGCTTCTGCACAGGCCCTTCTTTAGCGAGACCATTGAACGGGTACAACAAAGCACAAAACGCCGAACGTTCGAGCTACAGGTCGGCCTGATGTGTTTGCTTCACCGCAATACACACAACGAAATGTAACCGAAAAAGTTGAGGCGTTATCGGCCATGATAAGGTCCAACTTTTGTCTGACGTCACACCTGTGAAATATGAAGCTATATCCGCGTTTTTTGGCCGAAAACCGTCAGAAACGACCCAAAAAAATTTTCCCATGGTCAGGAAGCCAGGTTCTCGTAACCATTGGTGGAGAATGTAGACCGCCCTCTCCCCATTTCTCTTGACAGCGTCGCCGCGATAGTCAATTGCTCCTCACACTGTAAACTATGGGAGGTGACGTAAAACAAAAGTTTGGCCTCATCGCAGGTGATAAGGGCCTCAACTCTTTCGACTGCTTCTCGAGTTGTATTGGGGTGAAGCAAACATATAAGGGGCAAATTTAGCTTAAATTAAAACAATCAGGAAATCAACATTACCAAAAAGCAAGCAAACGTTAAAAACGAAAAAGAAAACCGGAGAGCTGACGTTATCCAACAGCTGTAGACATAGTATCTCGGTAAAGTGTGCTCTAAAAGCAGCAGTGGCATCGCGGTTGAGCATCAGCTTCACGTGCTGAGGGCGCCGGATTCGAATCCCAGCGCCGACCGGTGACACACCGGGTTTATCTGAGGTGCCGCAGAATACAAAGACATGGTGTGTGGCTTCTCACCGCCGAATGGCGGCCCTCTGAGGTTTTTGGGTGGAACTTCGGGGCACCACAGCCCACTTAAAAGAAGCGGCATTAGCCGCTACTCTGGGAGGCACCGCACAATCGCCACCAGCGAAAACTTAGGGGCAAGCTGTTACAAGAGTAAATTCTCAACAGCCGCATCGCAATGGCATCCCTACGCAGCTATCATCATCACCGCGACGTTTCTAGGCGGTCAATAAACATGGCGTGTGGGTAACGTGCGTCTCGCCTCATATTTAAACATGGTGTCAGAAGCGGTGACAAACGTCGAAGCAAGCAAGACCGCGAGCGATGACCAAGCTTGAGCCACGCCTTGACCCTCAACTGTGAGTCCCCCGTTACAAAGCATACAAAGCAGCCGACTGCTACAATGGCAACTAACATAGCAATTGAGCCACCGGGGAAAATGTGCCTCACGGGAGATCTATGCGCGAACTGGAAGTCGTTCAGGCAGCGTTTCGACTTGTACCTGACTGTGACAGGTAAGAAAAACAAGTCCGACGAGCAAAAGGTCGCAATGCTTCTAATGATTGCGGGACCCGCGGTCATAGATGTCTACAACACGCTTGACTTCGGCGAAGCAGCACCCGGCGCGGACCGCTCACAAGTGCTGAGTGTCGTACTGGAGAAGCTGGACAACTACTTCGCCCCGAGAAGAAATGAAGTGTACTCAAGGTACTTGTTGCGATGCAGAAAGCAGGAGAAAGATGAGCCCTTCGACTCCTTTCTCACGGACTTAAAAACGCGGGCAAAGGACTGTAATTTCGAGGGACAACGCGACAAGATGATACGCGATCAGGTAATCTTCGGCATCCACAACGAGGATGTGCGAATCAAGTTACTAGAGCTCGAAGACTCGACTCTTGAAAAGGTCGCAAAAGCTTGCGCTGTGCAGGAAAGTTCAGCAAAGCAGCTGAAGTGCGTTCAGACAAGAAACAAGCAATCTGAGCCAAGACGCCGACCCTCTGCACGCTGTGAAAGGAACGGAGCAGAAGAGTCTGACAAAGACTCCCATCGCACCAACGAAAGCGTGCTGGTACTGTGGAACAGTGCACATTTTCAAGAAAAGTTTACGTCCGGCTTGGGGAAAAGAGTGCACCAACTGTGGCAGGCGAAACCACTTCGCAAAGCAATGCAAGACCAGAGATAGTGTGCGAGCCCTGTATGAAAGTGACTCCAGCTTCGAAGACATCTTGGTGGTGCAAGAAAAAAAAAACAATTGAATCTTTGTGACACTAGAGACAAGAGACAGAAAGGAACACATCAGGTTCCAAGTCGACAGTGGAGCCTCTGTAAATGTTATTCCTGAAAGATATGTCCACGGCAGAGATCTAGAGGAAGCCCCTACACAGTTGAAGATGTACAATGGAACGGCTATCACACCAAAAGGCAAGTGTCGGCTTCCCCTGAGAAACCTGAAGACTCAAAAGAAGTATTCAGTCGAGTATGTCGTGGTAGAGGAACACCTAACACCTCCGTTAGGAAAAGACACGTCAGAAAAGATGGGCCTCATAACAGTGAATTTTGACCTGGTGTCCACAATTGGGCAAGGCCGGACAACGCTGAAGGATGCCATCACTGACAAGTACCCTGAAGTATTCAGAGACGAACCAGGTAGCTTCCCAGGGACTGTGCATCTGAGCGTCGATGAAACAGTAGCACCTGAAGTATCAGCAACATGTCGGGCACCAGTGAGCATCAAACCACATGTACAGCAAACACTGCAAGAGCTTGAACAGCTACAGATCATCACCAGAGTTGATGAGCCAATGCAGTGGGTCAACCGCATGGTTGTAGCACAGAAAAAGTCTGGTGAGCTGCAAATTTGCATCGACCCACAGACGCTAAACAAAGCTCTCAAGCGAGAACGGCACCCATTGCCAATACTAGAAGACATACTGCCGGAACTTGCACAAGCCAAAGTGTTCTCAAAACTTGACTTAAAAAATGTATATCGGCATTGTGTCTTAGATCACGAGTCGAGCATGCTGACAACATTTCGAACACCCTTTGGACGATACAGGTGGTTACGCCTACCATTTGGCTTGGCTGCAAGCAGTGAAATCTTTCAAAAACGCCTACAAACTGCTCTGGATGGCCTACAAGGTGTAGTGTGTGTCGCATATGACATACTTGTATATGGCACGGGCCAAAATAGAGATGTGGCACAACTTGACCATGACCAGAAGTTGGCAAGACTGCTTGACAGATGCACAGAGCAAGGGATTCGCATCAACAAAACAAAACTAGAGCTGAACAAGGAAGAAGTGATCTTTCTTGGCCACAAGCTCACAGATAAAGGACTCGTCATTGACCCCGACAAGGTCAAAGCAATCCGTGAAATGTCCCAACCCACTGATGTTGGTGGAGTACTAAGACTCTGCGGCATGGTAAACTACATTGCCAGATTTCTACCCAGCATATTAACAATAATGGAGCCAATTAGAAGACTGACAGCCAAGGATGCCAAGTGGACATGGTCAACAGAACAGAAGGAGGCCTTTGAAAAAGTGAAGCATCTAGTGACCACGCCACCGATATTGGCCTTCTATGATGAAAAGAAAGCCCTCACAATCCAATGTGATGCTAGTGAAAAGGGGCTAGGATTTATACTTCTGGAAGAAGACTCCCCAGTCTCCTACGCTAGCCGAGCGCTTGCGCCAACTGAAATATGATATGCACAGATCGAGAAGGAGATGCTGGCAATTGTGTTCGCTCTACAGAAGTTCCACCAATATGCTCTAGGCCGACACACAAAAGTGATCACAGATCACAAGCCATTGCAGTCCATCGTCAAGAAACCTCTCGATAAGCTACCACGACGACTGCAGGGCATGCTGCTACAAATACAACGTTACATCATCGAAGTTGAGTATCGTCCAGGCAAGGAACTGGTCATTTCAGACACTACGTCAAGGGCATTCCTTCCAGACACGGAAAGCAGCCTAGAATACAATGAAGTAAATGTCATTGTGCGCCAATGTGTGAAGAAAGAAACATTGGATGAAATCAAAAGCGCGACAGCACAGGACAGAACAATGCAGAAACTTATGAGTG
>JALIZH010005728.1:0-12990 GCA_030522465.1 Rhipicephalus appendiculatus | reverse complement strand
GAATAAGACCTCGAGCTTCGCAGTGCGCTACCTCGTTGGGGTTCATTGCGGGAATGCCTGGGTAAGTTGTATGCGCTGGGAACCAGAGGAGTGGCCTGTCGTTCTTCTCTGCATTGGAGAATGTTGTTCCGTTAACACTGATGACTTGCCACGCCCGAGGGGAGATTCTGCCCTTAGCCCAATTTCGAATGGCTGCCCGTGACTCGCTAATGATGTAGTGTGCATTCCTGGAGACCAAGGCCAGTACAGTGGTTACTTGCTCTGCGTTCTCGGAAAATTTGGTATTAAATGACGCTATGATAAGAAGTTTTTGGCTATGATCGACGAGTACCACCACGTAGCTGTTTCTGTCTGGGTATTCAGCCGCGTCTACGAAGGCGACTCTTTCGGCTGATCCGGAGCTTTGGATCATTTTCTCTGCTTTACTCTTGCGTCGACTCTTGTTGAAACATGGATGCGTGTTGTTCGGTATATTCGGTACTAGACGTTTTGCACGAATTTCTCTCGCGATCGTCCTCTTTTCTCCGTATTGATTGTGTCAATTCATTCCTAGCTTCTAGCTTACGTAGTAAATTCCGCCCAGTTTCGGTTTTCATTAGCCGTTCCGCCCGAGATATTTGTTGTGCTTTAATGAGGTTCCTACAATGGGCTTTGAAGTCCTAACTTTAGAAAAAGATCTGTGCTCGTACTGGTGGGAATCCCTAGTGCTAGTTTGTACACCTTTTAAATGCGAAGCATTTCTTGGTGAACTTCGGCAACTTAGACGGCATCTATCTATCTATCTATCTATCTATCTATCTATCTATCTATCTATCTATCTATCTATCTATCTATCTATCTATCTATCCGCCTACGACTTTGTGCTCTCCTGGCCGTTTCGTTAATGGGATTTATACCAAAGTTGGTATGGCACAACACGACTGCATGACAAACATATATGACTGGTCATAACATGAAAATCCCGATTACTTGTCATGAACAGCATGCTTTACATGCCATGGTGTGGTGCTCTAGCAGCCGTTTTGGTAACATGGTATATATCAAAATTGCTTTGACGAGACATTTCTGTATGACTAACATAAATGACAAGTGATAATATGAAAATCGCGACGTCCCTGTCTTGCACAACATGATTTACGTGCCGCGCTTATGGTGCGCTCACAGCCGTTTCGCTATCTGTATATACACCAAATTTGATATTGCGCGACGTTACTGTATGGCGAACATAAATGACGGGTAGTAAACTGAAAATCATGACATGTTATGTACAGCATAACTTACATAGCACGCTCATGGTGCGCTCACGGCCAGTTCGCTGGCTTGATATACACCAAATCTGGCATTTCGCGGCGTGTGTGTATGACAGGGGCGTAGCCAGAATTTTTTTCGGGGGGGGGGGGGGGGCACGTGCCCGGTGTGCCACCCCCTGGCTACGCCACTGGTGTATGACGAACATAAATGACAGGTGTTAATTTGAAAATCGTGGGATTCATGTCAAGTCAACATTACTGGCATGTCACGCTCATGGTGCGCTCACAACCGTTTCGCTGGCTTGATATACACGAAATTTGGTATTGCGTGACGTGACTGTATGGTGAACATAAATCACAGGTCCTAACATGTAAATCATGACATGCATGTTATGTACAGCATGATCTCCTGCTTGCTCGCTGCTTCGCATTACATCGATTCCCACAATGCGCGGGATCTGCCAGATTTTTTTTTTTCAGGTTGTTAATTTGGTCTTTTCAGCTGAAAACCAATTATGGAAGGCTGCTAGGTATGTGATCTGACTGATTACGAAGAAGAAGAAGAAGAAGAAGAAAGCCTTTATTTCTTCTGTGACATTACAGAAAGGTGGCAAGAGCAAAAGGCATAAAGGCCTGACAGAGGCTCCTGCTCCTGCGAAGGATTGTATCAGCCGAATGATACTTTCTGTGCTCACACCCTGGTGATTGTTAGTGATTCGTTTGATTAATCTCATGGTGTTTGTTACCTTCGTGTCTTATTTCCTTATGGTTTCCCGTTTATACCTTTGTTCTCGATTACTAGGCCCAGTACCTTGAGCTGAATGACTATAGGGATACTTAGGCCGTCCCAGGTGTGTACCTTAATTTCCTCATAAGCCTCGTTTCTGTCATATCCGCTGGGAGGCCTGCCCCTAAGGGTGCGACGGTATAAGAGAAGCTCGGATTTTTCTGCAGAGCATGTGCGTTATGTTCCTATGAGGTGTTCCTTTACTATATCTATTGCGGTCTCGAGTCTTTCTTTTATTGAGCCGTCGCTACCATCACAGACCCAGACAGTGATATCGTCCGCGTAGATTGAATGGTGGAGGGATTCAATTTCATTTAGTTTCTCGGGTAGCCCTATAAACATGAGAGTGAATTCATGTCGTGTAAATTTAATTTTGATTGAAGCATTCGGGTGACGCCTCACCGACATTCGCCACTGCATTCTGTAATCGTCCGTCAGGTTTTGTTTTGTTTTTTTTCCTGTTTTATGGCTCTCTGTCCTGAAGTAAGGCAGAAGCGAGTAGAAAAGTAGGATATAAAGGCTGTAAAATGTCTCGTCATTGCGAGCGGAGCACTGCTTAAGCACGGCCTCTTTCTTCAATCGAGCTGCGAATCCGTCGAGTCACACTTGTGCCAGCGATCAGGGAGGTCTATTATTTACGCATTGTTGATAGTGCGTACCTGCTGAAAACCATGCGTAAACAGCAGAAACTTTTACCTGTTCTCATTCGGACCAGCTCACGCACAGCACTGCACTAACACACGGCAGACCCAGACTATTTTACCTCTGTCCTCAACATCGCCTTGACATAATCGCAAACTCAAATGGAATGTAGATGTGGAAATAGTACGAATTACGGAGACAGAAATAAGAATAAAGCAGAAAACGTATTTTAGCAGTAGGTTACAAAAGACATATTGCTGTAAACAGATGTGAAAAGACTATACAGGTTCTATTGGTAATGTATGGGATGCAAACGGAGGACAGCAAAGACGGTTGTTAGAATGACATTTGGTGGTGCGATGGTTATAATCGCATTCACGTATAACTCTATGGCGTTGTATGTAAGTCACTTACATCAACAAAATACTTCAAATACCTTGTGTGTTAAAGGCTCGAGACGCAAAGCAGCCGTATTCTTGCATTGCTCAGACATCATCACTAAGCACCCCGCAAAAGAAACTTCGATAGCGACACTATAGCGGCATCAGGATTTGTGCTAGAGACTTCGCATGCATTGGAGTATGTACAGTACAGCGGCGACGGGCATGTGTCATGCTATGGACAAAAGTCACAAGTCGGCTGCGTGTGGGCGTTCACGCACTTGCTTTTTGTCGAGATAGCTAGAGCGCCACCTGGTGACTTTGCTGCATTAATAGGTACGTGCACACCTCATCGTCTGCCCTCGCTGGAGTACACTGGCGGAAAGAAAAAAAAGAGAGTTACTGTTTTTATTCAGGTGGCTTAACGGCAGCAGTATCAGCTTCGAAAGTGGAGTGCAGTCAACGTTTACTGTTTAGGGCGGTGGTGTTTTAATGGCACTATCTTGTATCGTAAGATACACAATACATTATTGAATGTATGGGAAATACAAATACAGATACGTGTTTTGCGTGACGTAGCGCCGTGCAGATACAAGATACCCAAAGAGTATCTAAGATGGTACCTAAGATACATGTATCTTCTATACTGCGCAGCACTAGTTGCAGGTTTCAATTCATGAGCCCTAAGGGGAGTTTTTTAGGGGTGTGCGATTATTCGAGTTTCGAATTCGTATCGAATAATACCTAATCGAATAATTCGATTCGACATTCGAATAGCTGGTATTCGAAGTTTCGAAGAATTCGACAGGGCGAATATCTAAAACGCAACAAAGGCCAATGGCGCAACTTGGTTCTGGTGGGTGCTCCAATATCCTAGTAGAAAAGCAAGTTCGTGGTTATTTTAAAGGAGATTATTTTATTTCCGCCCCATAAAAAAAGCACATGAGAGAACTGTCAAGCCCTCCACAGCTTCGCTTCGAAACGAAGGCACGGACTTCTAGCGCCGTAAAACGTTCCAACTTTGGTCCACGACACCCGCAGTGATTGGCCTCACATGTGAAAATACGTCCGCGCTGTGCTGTTACCACGGCCGCACCGCACCACTCGTTCAGAAGCGCCCATCATTCCGGCGCGCAGTTATAACGCTGCTATGAACGGGCGCCCGCAGATTTTTGGGCCCGGAGCGCACATGGCGAAGAAGCACAACATTACCGTAGTCAGATGAGCCGTGCGACCATAATAGTGGAAAAACCTAGCTACCGTATCCCCTTTGTTAGCTTTGAGGATGTTAGGAGCGGTGCTGCCGACTGGAATGGCGGCTCTTCTGTCAACATGCTTGCGCGCCAAAAAAAGCTGAAAAAGAAAAAGATCCTGAACAAGTCCGTAATAAAGCTGTGAGCACGCAGTAGCGTCTTTATTTTTGCTTTATCTTGCCATAACTGGCGGTGTACGTTTCGTGTAAAGATACTACCGTATTCGATTCGAATTCGATATTTCGGGCCACTATTCAATTCGAATTCGATTCCAGATGAAATTTCACTATTCACACACCCCTAGAGTTTTAACACGAAAGTGTTTTATGCCGGGGTTCACCAAGCATATCCGTTACGGATATGACGTTGATATAATGACAAAGAAAAATTATTATGAAAATGTTTCCCCGCCGGAAATCGAACCTCTGACTTCATCAACCGCGACGGTAAGCGCCCGACGCTCTACCGACTGAGCTAAAGAAGCAGACGGAGAACATGTTACACCAAAGCGCCTTATATCTCCCACGCAATCTCTCTCGCTCGGTGCTCTCTGTTGGCGGCGGCGGGCGGTGCCGCCGTCTGTGAGCGATGAAGAGATGTAATGCGGCACGACACTAGCACCGATAGAAAACGATTCGTCGACGACGCAGTTATATCATGGGGTGAGAGATTGCGGGCCGGCGCGCAATCTCGGAGGTCATGGTGAAAGCGTCTCGATAGCAGCAACAAACGCTGCCCGCTCTAGCATCGGGGAATCGCCCTATAGACCTTTTTCACGGAGAGGAGGAGCGTAGCCTCGAACCGGTGCATTTTCGTCACTCTCTCTCTCCACCGGCCGTTCGGCCACCGCTGCTGGTGTGTGGGAATTGCTGCGTTTTGCATGCGGGGCGCGTTAGACGACAATGTGTTTCCATTTCTTTTTATGCGCTAAAGCAGTTGTGCTGCCGAAAATCAAAATATCGGACGAGAACAGGTCGACAGGCTACCACGGCGCTGTGTTTGGCTGCGGCAACAACTAACGAAAGCTCAAAAGGCTGGCAGCCGAAACATGTGAAGTGTACCTTGCTTCGAAATGACTCCACTTAGGTCACAGGCCTTCTTCTTCTCAAATATTTTATTATATGTGGTGTCTGTCGTTGTGGCCGTTTCTTGATTACACCAGCTTGTGATTCTGCTTGGGTGCTGGTACACTTCATCATCTGCAGCAAAGAGAAGCAATGTCGAAACTGATGGTTAATACAGAAAATGTTTTGCTCAGAATTCTTCTGTTGTAACATCAACATCCCCGATTTCTATGCAACAGCACATGAGTTACAATGCCTGCGGCTACCGAAATATAAGCGCGTGCAATTTCGAGATTATTGAATGAGCCCTTACCAAACTGCGTGACAGAAAGGCCCGCATGGCATAAGTGTTCTTTGGCGCAGGAACGTGCCTCTAGTGTTTCTTCGACGGCACGTCATTTCTCGACTTGTCAATTTTGCGACGATAACCGGGGGCAGTTTTATGACAACCGCACTTTCTTCTTTTTTTTCGCGGCAGCCTGTGTGTCGTAAATAATCGACCCACAGTAGTTAAAGCCAGGTCGTTAGCTGAACGCGTGCGCTCGTCGTGATGTTTCTTTAAAAAAAAGAAAAAAAAAAGACCGACAACAATGTTACCAAAAACGGGCGCACTTTCGGCGTATCGCCAGTGGCAGCTGCTCGCGCCGAAGTGAACTTACGCCATGCCATGCTTCCAGATGTGCAAGACGTTTATTTTCATTTTCTCTTTGTGTTGCTTCTACGCGGACGTTCGAGCTCATCCGTCGTATACATCCGTTTCTTATCCTGCGCAACGATCAGACACAATTCAGCGTTCGACTACGACGACGACACGAATCAACACAGGCATCGGTGTTTGTGCTTCCTTCGTTCCATAAACATTGTATTGCGACGTTGTGAGCGCGGCCAGATAATCTGCTAGTGACTATAGAGTTACGTTGAACTTAAAGAATCACGGCAAAGAAACCCGAGGATTATTTTAAACACTAATGTGCGCACTTAAAAGTGCAGCTGGACAATGGCGTACGTATCCGCTCGTCTCCATTTACGTTTCACACATTACTTCGAGAGTTGTCCGAAAATTTAACGCTAGTGCATACTTCCAGAACCCCACAAGGCCAGCTATAACAAAACATACTAAGCAATTACCCATTTACACGTGCTGCTCAAGGAATGCATTGAAATTCTACTCACCTCCTATGTCTATCGTCGGCACCGCCGCGGGAACGTCTCGTGGGTCGCCGCTGCTTTCTGTTTCAGCCATTTCGAAGCTGACAGCTTAGCGTTTACTTACTAGCGCCTTTACACTCGCGAAGCGTCGCAGTGTTTTGACCGTGTACCGCGAAGAACAGCAATACCTTGTGAACTGAGCGCATACGCTGCATACACCGCCGCAGATCCCCACACACCAACACAGCGGCGAAACATCGCAGACGCTAGACGGCGCTGCGGCGGAAAAAATGGCAGCCTTCTTGTAAAATTGGTCTATACTCCATCTCAGAAGTACCTTGCAGTACTGTGGAAGCTGCAGGGCTTGTTCGCCAATAGGAAAGGCGAAAGCCCCATCAAGACGTGTTCATCCGCTTCGCGTCGTCTGCTCGTCGTCTCTTCGGCGTCGTCTCGCCTACCTTGTCGATAGCTGCTCCCTCGAGTTAATACAGAACGCAAAAACCTCTGCGGGAACGCCACCTCGCCGTTTTTTTATGTTCAGAAACCCACTTGTGCAGGACGTGTTCGCTGGCGTTTGTGAGGAACGCGTTTCTTTTTATAACAGTGTTTATACTGGCGTTTTCACCGAGTTCTTTTTTGACAGCACGGTCGACGCACTTCTAGCAGCAATCACGTACCATTCTTGGGTGGAACAGGAAATTATTGGCACAGAAAACAATATAGACATTCAGGGTGTTTCGCATTGTCAAAGCATCACCGGCGCTAATGTTGTGGCGACATCTGCTCAGTTAACATCAAACCACTTTTGCGGCTCGCTACCGCTTCGGTAGTCCTAGCAGCTTCAAAGCAAACGAGCGATATAAATAATAGCGAAAGAAGATACCTGATGATTTGTCCTCAGTGTTAGATTGGACTAAGCGATGACAGATTACGCCACTTATTTCTTGCTGTCCGGGCAGAGAGCCAGTAGAAAGCACGAATTCGAATGGAAGCGGGTAGTCTGGGGTGTATGGAGGCTGCCATGTTGCTGTACGTCATCGTGGTTAGGGTGGTTATTACGGTTACGAGCCGGTAATCTCTGCATTATTTCAGAAATTTAGAAGTGCATGCGTGAAGGGCCTAACGTGCCACGTATCCCTGTAACGTCATACGAGAAGCACAGCTAAAGCCCTTGCACCTCGTTGATAATTAGAGTTCAGCCCAGAACTGTATTATGTGCCGCGCAAGGACACTGTGTACTCCTCGTAGCTTCGGTAGTGCTGCAAGGTAGTTGTGAGATGGAGTATAGACGCTGTTATGTGTCACTCTAGCCTTTCGCTTCGTGTTAGCGTGGGACGGCTCGTTGTCGGAGTAGTGCGCTTCCACATGCACCAACGGTGTTTCGCAGCCGACTACTTCAAGTGCGATAGCACCGACCAATTAAACTGCTGCAGTAAGCGGTGAAGAAAGGCAATGATGTCGACGGATGAATGCGGTGCCTTGGTGGAGCGAGACAGAGGCCAGCGAGCGGGACGCCGAACGCCTGCGCGCGTTCGCGGCTGAAGCTCTGCCTCCCGTGTTGATGAAGCGCAGTGTGGTAGTGTATGCAGGAGCACAGGCGTAGGTTACCGCATCCCTCAGGAGCGCACGCCATGCCGTTTCTCTCCTTCAGTGACGACGCTTTGAAGAAGTGCACAGTACCAGTGTTTATTACGTACTTGTTGATGTCATCTTTGCGCGCGATTCGTGATACGCTGTGTCCATGTATAGGTTCAAAAGTTTAACTATTACAGCGGTTAAATCATGATCATGGGCGTTAGTCGTCGCGATGGAGATGTGCGACTAGGCGTCGACATGGGTGCATCCACGCCAAACGGTGCTATAGGTGTAAAAGAGCAATAGACGTTGTACCAACGCTCATTATACCTACGCAATAAGCACTACTTCTTTTGAGACACTTTCCACTTTCGTGTTATACCGATTCCTATGACGGAGGGATCAGCCATGTTTTTTCTCTAAAGTCACTATATTTAATTTATGGCATCAACAGATCAACGGGTTTTGTGGCTATAATGTATGGCTACATATCTACATAGTGGCTACAATGTACACGAAATACAATTTTTTTAGGTTTTAAAGCACATATATGTTTTTTTAGATCACGACAACCTAAAAAACGATATAGTTTTGGAAAATACATCATAGCCGGTGAAGCAGCCATAAATGCTTACTGAAAGCTGGCATGAAGCTTCATTGACAAAAGTGCATTCTTTATCTCTCCAACTGATATGAATGAAACGTGTTTCCCAAAATATTTATTTTTATTGATATCCAGAAATCAGTAATATCAATAACCTAACCTCCCACCCAAGGTACGTGGCATGTCAAAAAGTTCCGTTAGGCATTACTGAACTTCCGCAGTAAAACAATGAGATTAATGATCGGTCACACATAGCCTAACGTGATTTCAACTTTGCTAGTTAACGCATGGGCATTTTTTTGTGTTTCGTATTATTCACTTTTTTCTAAGTAACCTAACAAATAAGCCGTCGTTCTATTTAAGTGCTACAGAGCTTAGCGCACTGAATACTGGATACCTGCATCTGCACCCCGCGAAAAGATGAGCCTTTTAATCAACAGCTTCTTCACCGTCGTCTTGCTTTTGCTTGGTGAAACAGGTAAATCAATTTGAAGTCACTTGCAATAAATGATTGTTGAACAGTGCTTTTCCACACTGCCACGTCTCAGGAAGAATGATATCGTGATCTTGAGAATATATTGTACAATAGCAATGTTCCTGGAACTGTAGTGTTCATTGATAAGTCACCTAACAAATGGTTCTAGCCATCCATACTGTGTAATAACACAACCTTTTGAAAAGGTCTTTGAAGCACTGACCATAATTTGTGGTATTTGTGATCTCTATCATCGGAAGAGAAATACGCGATTTTTTACCGTATTTCTGTATAACGTACCAGTGAATGCTTATGAACCAAAACTGTCAGGAAAATTTCGAACTCCGACTACCGTTGCTTTATTCGGGCTTTTTAAGGCGGAAGCCTTTAATGTCTCATGCTCACGTCCGTCCGGTGTCCGTCCGGCGTCCGGTGTCCGTCCGGTGTCCGTCCGTCCGTCCGTCCGTCCGGATGTCCGTCTGTCCGTCCGTCCGTCCGTCCGTCCATCCGGATGTCCGTCCGTCCATCCGTCCGGATGTCCGTCTGTCCGTCCGTCCGTCCGGATGTACATCTGTCCGTCCGTCCGTCCGGATGGCCGTCCGTCCGGAAGTCCGTCCGTCCATCCGTCCGTCCGGATGTCCGTCTGTCCGTTCGTCCGTCCGGATGTCCGTCTGTCCGTCCGGATGTCCGTCTGTCCGTCCGTCCGGATGTCCGTCCGTTCGGATGTCCGTCCGGATGTCCGACCGTCCGTCCGTCCATCCGTCGGTCCGTCTGTCCGTCCGTCCGTCCGTCTGTCCGTCTGTCCGTCCGGATGTCCGTCTGTCCGTCCGGATGTCCGTCTGTCCAAATATCCGTCCGTCCGTCCGTCCGTCTGTCCGTCCATCCGTCCGGATGTCCGTCCGTCCATCCGTCTGTCCGTCTGTCGGTTCGTCCGTCCCGGATGTCCGTCCGTCCGTCCGTCCGGATGTCCGTCCGTCCGTCCGTCGGTCTTTCCGTCCGTCTTTCCGTCAGTGGAATGGCCACACGCTTTCGCCGAACACACTTTGGAATGTACAAAGTGTCCTTCAATTTTTTGCTGCTTAATATACAGGCATACGTCGGCGAACTCACTCATGAGTCTGAGTCTGAGTGAGTCCGGGTGAGTAATGTTTTGGTGAGTTTGAGTCCGAGTGAGTCTGGTGGAAGAAAATTTTCGTGAGTGTGAGTCCGAATGAGTTCGGCTCAGGAAAACTTTGGTGAGTCTGAGTCCGAGTGAGTCCAAAGCGCAAGATGTATTTCTTGAGTGAGTCTGAGTGAGTTCCACTTTCTTTCGCCGACCTATAGTCCTATCTACTCATCTTCAGCATTACTATCAGCCTTACCTGGACTCACGTTTATACTCATGTCTACTCCCACGTATTCCAATGCAGTGTCGTTCATGCACCATTTCAATATTTTTTTTTTATCAGAGGCGTGAATTACGTAGAAAAGTGCCTTGACCCCCCCCCTCCCCCCCACCAGCTCTTCTAGGGAGGTTCTTGATAAATATACGTTAAGTTGTCATCTCTTTTAAAGAATGACCTTTCTGGTTTGCGAGCACTCATAACTCGTATTCGGAGGTGCTATATAAAAAGGCTCCATGAGCACCTATTACGTGAGATATTGATGTTAAAGAGCATTGACACCATAGTCGACCGAGCTAATTCTTGGCTAATGGACTCATGAGTCGACTCACTCGGACTCACTCGGACTCAGATCGAGCCGTGAGTCTGAGTCTGAGGTGAGTCGGGGGAGCAATATTTTGGTGAGTTTGAGTATGACTGAGTCGGGTTGAAGAAATGTTTAGTGAGTCTGAGTCCGAGCGAGTCCGGCTGAGGGAAGTGTTGGTGAGTGTGAGTCCGAGTGAGCCCTAAGCGCCAAATATATTTCATGAGTGAGTCTGAGTGAGGCTCCACAAGTTTTGCCGACCTATGCATACAGGTTGTCCATACGTTGCGCTGTCACCGGTTTTTCACTAATCCCTTCTGCATGTGATCGTAGCTTCTGCTGTGCTTCCCAACTAGGCAGTTGATCACCGTCTAATTACAAGAACATCCATGTGAAGCTGGAGCACGATGGTGCAAATACAGATGTGCAGTTTTATCTTGTCCGTAAACGTATTACAGTTAACGCAATACGGAATCACTGGAAATGTCTAGAGCAGTAACAACGTTGGTAGCATAGCAAAAATTTTTTTGCGGATTGCATATCAAGACGGCAAACAAAACTACAATGACCTTTAATATGCCACTTGTTTGTATGGGAAGAGTGATTGTTAGTGACTTATTAACTTCCAATCCATTTTATGAACTTCTTCTGCAAGAAAACTTAGTAATACTTTCTGGCGTTTTACGTGCCAAAACCACGTATCGTTGTGAGGCCCGCTGTGGTCGAGGGCTCTGGAACATTCGAGAATCTCAGGTTCTGTAACGTGCACTGACATCGCACAGTACACCGGCCCCTAGCATTTCGCCTCTATTGAAATGCGACCGCTGGGGCGGTTATCGAACCCGCGACTTTCGGTTCAATATCCGAGCTCAGCAATGGCTGCACCACCTCAGGGGATCCTTCGAGAAAAATCTTGCATCACCAGCAATGCTTCATACAAATTTAAGTCGGACGAAGAGCGCAGGATGCTGCCGCTGCACACACTGCTGCTACTTATAGCTCCCTGGTTATGCGTAAACGTAAGACGCCTAACGGTTAGCTACAGAAAGAAGTAATCTAAGTAAAAACAAAAAAGGCAGTTGCGCATCACACACTGGCAGTGAATATGCAAAACTTGTGTATCTTAGCAAGGCCAATCGAACAAACACAAAAGATACACGTGGACAGGACGGGCGCTAGACATCAAGTGAAAGTTTACTCACATAAAACGATGAAAATGTACAGACATGCGCAGAACCCACAAAGAGGTGAAGACGGCGCTACTAAACCAGATATCTGCAATGTCGCTTCAGATACACTGTTTCTTTCGCATGCAAAGCCAGTGAAAGTGTAGTCACGCATTTATCATCTTCTCTACTGATGCAGTATGCTTCATAGATTTCGCCAGCCTGCTGAGCAGAAAGGCTAAGCAAGATACGGGTCCCCTTAAAGGGATACCGAAGGATAAGTTTGCGGGCGGTGTTTCGGAGCAGTAAAAGAGTTGACCTGATAAAAATACGAACAAAACAAAGTGATTTGAAAAAAAGGACGAGAAACCTCTTTTTTTCAACGATTTTCGTTTGTACCTAGCGCTCAAGCGGCCGCCGGTAGAAGATGCGAAACAAACATCATGACACCGCAGTAGTCGCGGAAGCTGCGGGGCCTGTTCTTTGCGGTCGGCTCTGCTCGCTTGCAATCGTGGTACGTCTGAAACTACGGGGAAACTTATCTCTTAGTATGACGCGTGCTCTCCCGGGGTGAGTCTACGGTTTTGAACCATTCGTCTCGGCGGAAAGAAATGCTTAGCTGCTGCTGCGCTGGACGGCTTTCACAACAGGATGATCGGTCTCGACACGCCGTCGCATACCTTTCCTAAAGATTGCAAGCAGCGTAGCCTTTGGATACGTGCTTCTCAGCCATCACGACGAACCTGGATACATTTGAAAATTCACTTAATTTCTAGCTCGGAACATTTTGTCGTTTCACTTTGCTGCATCTGATAAAAAAAAATAACAGTAAAAGCATGGGACGGTGACGTCATGTAACTGTAATGCGGGCAAATGAGGCTTGCTTTCGAATATTCCCTGTTCTCGAACGTGAAGAATAAGTCAACCAATTTCGATTAATTCAACCTGTAACTGGCTTT
>JALIZH010005724.1:0-17662 GCA_030522465.1 Rhipicephalus appendiculatus | reverse complement strand
CCCGCCACTACGGCGTGACTCAGTCATGTCAGTCGCGCCAACTCAGATCAAACTTTTTGCATATAAATTGTATTCGACCCCAGTCTAGAGTACGCAGGCGTGGCCTGGGACCCATATTTTAAAACGGATGTTTATGAACTACTAATGGTCCAAAGGACAGCAGCAAAATTCGTCTATAACGCCTACCACAATCGTGATTAATCTTCATCACTGATAGCTACAAACACCATTTCACTCTTGAAACAGCGCAGACCCATCACCAGGCTCGAATTTATTTTCCTGTTCCATAATCGGCACTTTAATATCGATCCGGGCAAGTAGCCTTCCTCCTCTTCTTCCCGGCAGACCAGGCATAGTCACAATCATGATCTGACACCATACTTCATGTACTAAGCTTTTCAGACACCCATTTTTTCTGTGAACCATTAGCAAACCAAATTCACTGCCTTGAAATGTTCTTCCAAAAAGGGGATTTACTTATTTCGAAAAACAAATGCTCTTGCTCTATCGAACCGAGCACCCCGAATACGTATAACGACAGAATATGAAAGACTGGGAAAGCCAATGGCGCCTGTGACAAGAACCTGAAGCGATAGAAGCCCTACGCGAAGGATGACGTGCCCGTATATCTATGAGAGGTGCGAGCGCTCGGCTTCAGCGCAAACTTCTGTGACTACAGTTTGGACATCCATACCATGTCTATGACTGTCTGAGGTTTAACTCGAACGTCTCTGCGCTGAGAAGCAACCTGAAAAATTACGGAAGTTTGCAATAGTGGTGCCAAGCCTGAAGAAAGTGCGGAGCCTGGCAGCCTTCTTTGTTTATTTTCGGCTTTCTCTTTCTTCCTTCCTCTTTTGTTTCTTTTTCTCTTTTCCAATTTTTGCTGTGTTTTTTCTCATGTCTATTTATTTCTATCATCATTACGGCGCTCGGAGAACCAGAGGAAGGATACTTCTCTTTAAACGAGGAGGTCACTTCATGCTAGCGCCACTAAAGAACGGTTGGCTGACAGAGGTATATAGTGATCACTTTTCCCAGGGTTCCATAGGTCTCGTGAGGAAGTACGCTTCACCAAGTAAACTGTATGAAGAGCAGGTGCCAAGCAGGGAAAATCGCAAGAAGAGCAGTTATGAATATTGCAATGTGGACATCTTCTCGGAAATAACCTTTTTTTTTTCCTTCGTAACGCTAATATTCGCCTAGGCGAGAATAAATACCCGCAATTACACATATTATACCAAGTTTCGTCCGCTCATCCATGCGGTGTGGAAGGAAAACAATAGAAATTAAGGCTTGTGTCGTCAAACACAAATATTGTCTTATTTTATTTGAACAGAGATTCTTTCGTTTTTCTTAGGCAAAGTTGACACTGATATTTTAAGATCAGTGCTACATGCTCATGTCTAATAAACTTTTTTTTCATATACAGTTATTTACGTGTGTATAGTGCAAACACATTGGTCATATGCAGCGCACTTACGAAATATATGTTTCGCCTGGTTCTGAAAAGACTACGCCCCCAGACGGATGCTGCAGTAGCTGTGATCTTGGCGCGCTTTCGCGCATTTTAAGCTTCCATATAACCTGCTAATCTGATCCGGAGTTTCAGGAGGCAACTTTGCCATCGCATGACATTTCGCAGCCTGCCGTCTACCGGAGTTCCATAATCGGTGATGTGCATCATGAGGACATTCCTGCGACCAGGCGCAAATACGCGGTTTGCTGTGCTAATGCTCCCTCAAATGTTATACTTCTATTTCCGGGCGCATACCTCAATAAGGGAGCTCCATGTGAAACAGAAGGAAAGAAGACGAAGTGCCAGTATGGCAGAGCAATTATTGCACTCTTCCCATTTTTTTATGTACGTTCTTTTTCCCTTGTGTTATTAATATTAATACTTGAAATATAAAAAAAAAGGATTCATATCATCAATTCTTGGCCAATCCCCCTGAGTGGGTATGAGCCATGGCAGAGGAATCATCATCATCATCATCATCATCATCATCAGAGCGCCGAGTGTTTGAGTGCCAAGCTTTTTGTGAATAATTTTCATTTCACCAGTCAAGTGCGGTTTCCTACTGGTGTCCGATGGAGGGGGAGCCCCACGCGCGACCACCGGGCACCGGAGTGCCCGCGGGTGTTGCTTTCAGGTAGCGCAACAGCCACGAGAGCGGCGCTGAAAGCGACGACACGGTGCACTACTTTGTCAGCAATGAAGAGTCTGGTGACGACACCTTCGAGCTGGTGAGGAGCCGTAAGGCTAAGAGACGATTTCTGAGCGCGTCATCTAATTCGAGTGCGTCCACCGTGCGATCTTCGCGGAATACTGAGGCATTAACCGTCTTCTCCGCGCCAGTTCTCGCCAGTGACAGCATGAGATGTCTGAACCGGCAAGCCGTGTCTGCACAGCTAGAGGCACTGGTGTGGTGCCAAATGAAATAAAGGATATCAGAGTGAATAGCCGCAAGAACATCCTAGCGATTGACGTGAATCATGTGACTGGGCTAGACACATTGCGCAAAGTTACGGAACTTAATGGGATGGGAGTCCGCTCTCATATACCGTTAGGCAAAGAAGTGAGCACTGGAGTAATTTATGATGTTGACGAAGCCATTACCAACGCGGACCTACCAGTCATGATCAAGCCGGCTTCAGAAGATACCATTATTGCAAGTGTATGTCGTATCGGGACGTCACGATGCGTCAGGATTTTATTTCAGGGAGAATCACTCCCGTCACATGTAAAAGTGAGCCACTTCCGACACGCAGTTCGCGCTTATGTACCGAAACCACAGTGCTGGAAGTGCATGGAGTTAGGTCACGTGAGTAGTGCGTGCACGAACGCTACCGCCTGTTCCCGATGCACTGGGTACCACACCGCGGACACGTGCCAGGCCACGATACTCAGATGTTCAAATTGCAACGGGCCTCATGATGCCTCCTCAAAGGATTGCCCTGCTATTCGAAGAGAGATAGCAATAATGAAGAAAAAGGTTAGAGATGACATCCCGCACCGAGAAGCAGCTGCATCTATTAAGCGACGGCGGTCCCGTCGTTGGCGCTGCACCAAAGCCTTCAAAGCCTCGTGAACCATGTCCAAAACCACCTCCACCTCCTCCACTCAGGCCAAGCTCTGTCGGGTATAAGGACAAAGACGCTTCTGCTAGCAATGGTGCTGACGCTTCGTTCATACCACCCAGTCCAAACGCAGCCGTGTCTAAAGCCAGTGACGCTTCTAGCAGCAATGCAGTTGACGCTTGGCCCGAACTCCCAAAGCGTCATGCACCTGATGAGCGACATCAGACTTCGACAGTGAGGGACACTTCATCGGTACCTCATAAACTGACGGACGAAGACAGAGAAGTTGTCGGCATGGTCAGCACCCTAGTGAGTGCTATTCGTGTGCTGCTGAGCAAGATGCAGACAGCGATAGCTCGAAGCGTGTTGCAACTGCTCGACACCATCACTCCAGTTCTCACAAGCCTTCAGAAATCTGTTGCTTGACAACACTAGCAGCACCACCATGGCTTCACCATCGACAAGATTTTTGATGCATGGACCCGCGCATACAAGTTACGTAAAGCAACGAATGCGCTGCTCTGATTTACGCCACAGGACTGAATCACCGTCTGTGATGTTAAGCGCAGAACTGCCGTTACGTCGACGGCAACAGTGACTTTTCTCTCCTCCTCTCTCTAACTTTTATTCCCCCCTGCCCCTTCTTCCCAGTGCAGGGTAGCCTACCAGGCTCAGCCATGGTTAACCTCCCTGCCTTTATTTTATCCTTATTCTCTTTCTCTCTCCATGTGAAACATGAAAACATTGAAAAATTTCTTTCAATATACCTTGTGTACGAGAATCTGGACAGAACCTGCTAGATCTCCTTTCTCATGCTTCGTACCACCATATGCGGTACTAAATACGAACTCCAACAGATCTCATTCAGTTGCGAGGAACGAATGGAGGCTGTGCAAGAAACACGAACTGTTGGTGTTGCGGCGCCACGAATGGTGGCGGTCGTAAACAGACTACATTCAAAAGGCAGCACGAAACTGTGTGCCAGTGCGTCAAAGGAAAGGCATCAGATGCCAGTTCGTCACTGCCAAGGTACCAGAGAAGTACGCGTCCGATCCTAATGGCGCAGCGACAGACCGGGCATTTCTGATGTGCACCGTGTGCATCCCCCATGTAAAGTGCAACGTAATATCTCATTTAATCATTTTTTCCAATGGCCGAACATGAATGTGAACAAGAAAAACCGCCAGGCCTGCGCGGAACGCGCAGCACAGTCACAGCGAAAGCTGGGAGAGCGGCCTTTCTGAACCTTTTTTTAAACACTCTTGGGGCAGCTACTACAAGCCCACTTGCATCGTACCCACTACTCCATAAATCATAATTTTTGTGTAGTGGGGAAGCGTCTACTATGCCATTATTCGTCATTCTGCGGAAAAGCGCGGTACCCGCTACACTCTTGTGACGCATTATGTGCACTTTGTTGATGCTGTGGCTGACGACGATGAAGAATTATGCCCCCGGCTTTTGTAATGGGTTGGAGCATTGAACAACCCACTCGTTACGCAATTCGCATTGCGTGACGCCTGGTTCTTACTTTACTGCTCTAAAACGCTTTACAACGCACATTAACGCGATTCCTTACCCGACATGAAGCTTGCATAGGGTCAGTTTGCACCGCAGTTTCAAGCAGCGGGGTAGCTCAGTGGTAGAGTGCTGGGCTACCACGCAGAGGACCCGGGTTCGATTCCCGTTCTGTCATAGGTGTTTTTTTCTTATTTCGTGCGATATTGGTTACGGACACCGGCGGCGGCGGCGGCGGACAACTAAGGCGCAGAAACGACCCTTGTTGTGATCTCATAAGAGCTTTCGCTGTAAAACTCGGGTTGAACCTTCGATGTAATTCCCTTTCTGTGTCCCTTCTATTTTAATATTGAAGAAATATCTTGTTTCAGTGATCAACCTAAACGCTTCTTGCGGCCTCTCTAGAGCCATAATACATTGCTCATTTTACCCCATATGTCATCGATGACCACATTGTCATAGTCATGGCTGTAGCGCAGGCTGCGTTCACTAGAGAACCTTTTTCTGTTCATAATGTGGCTGACGCAGCATAGTCATAGTTGCTTTCGACCCAACAAACTCAACATAAGTAACGCTTCTTGCACCGGCACCCTATAAGGTCGTAATACTTACAAACTAATTTTGCGTTAGTTACTTGGGTTCCAGTTCCCTAATACCTCAGTCGCAGTCGATACCCGTACAACACAATGCTATCAAAGTGTGCAGGCTTACTTAACTTAATAGTCGCAGTCGATACCCGTATCGGCTTACTAGGCTTACTTAATAGGCTTACTTAATAGTCGCAGTCGATACCCGTACAACAGAATGCTATCAAAGTGTGCAGGCTTACTAATATTAGTTTTTTTTTAATTCATGAATTTGGCGTCAACATTGTTTATTGATCAAAGCACTCTTTTCCTCACTTGCCGTACGAAATTGAGCTGATACCTAGATTAAAGCCATATATTTTATGTACCGGAAGGTCGCCCCACGACCAGCCACTTTAAGCGGAGTTATGTGCTGCTACCAAATTGGTGATCAATTGCTTCATTACTAATTACGCTCAAAAGTGGTGTTTAACACTTAAACATTTATGCAGTTTCCAAACTTCGGATTATTTTACACTTTACCGTTCAAAAGATATACTAGTGGCGCCGCTGTCTTTCTGGCCTTTCAGCTCACACTTGACAACTCTTGAACACAATGCTCACGTTCCTTGACACGCCGTTTCCTGTGATTAAGCTTCTGGCTTCAGGTTTCTCACATTATCGCTTTTTCCTTTGTTTGTTTTGTCATTTTTATGTCATAATCTATAGCAGCTGCTTCGCTTTACTCACGTTTTCTGAAAATGTCTCACACTCATAACGCCTAATTACGGCTGTTAATTCTTAACGTAAGCACGCAGAACTGTGTAAAAACTGAGAAGGTCCCATGATATTTCAAATACGTGCAGAGGCGCGCATGACTGGGCATGTTTCTTTCTCTAAATCGGTTATAATAATCATTCATTCATGCCTAGATGAAAATTTTTAAAGGCACATCACCGTACATAGGGGCACAACACTGGGTTATGCGCTTCCGTTGTGGGAAATTAATGATTGTACAAGGTGAACTGCGCCGAGTACTACTACTTTTTATAAAAGTTAATATAACAAGAGATCACAAAAGACAATGATCACCACACGTAACGACAAGATTACGCTAAGAAAGGCATTGCCAATGCAACGTTCCAGTGAAATTATATTTGCCTATTGGCCGTATAGGTTAGGAGTAGAACACAAAGAGAACGGAATGAGTGTGACAAAGCCGTCGATGCAGCATCTCATTAGGCACAATTCTTAACTCTCGCCGATGGCGATAAAATGACGAAATCAGTGAACAGCGAATAGCCCTATGATTTTATTTATTTGTCACTCTTCTGAGTCTCCCAAGTTAAAGTGTCCGGCATTCGTTACGCAGCGGGCATTGCTGATTTAGGAATGTAGACTGATAATATGTGAGTGTGTGACCCTTGATCTATTACTCCTTTAAGCGAGTGCATGTTCTTCTCGACGGGACCAGGCTCACCAATCTCTGCTGACCATTATGAACTATACGGATCTGGCCACGCATTTATGAACATTTTTCGCGCTTTTATTTATTTTGTCCCTTTCTACGTCATTTTTTTTTCTAACCTTCCTATCTTTTTTTTTTCCATTTCCCTCCTCCTATCTTTCTTTCATTAGCACTTCGCTCCGCTCTAAAAAGTATGCAGGCGTTGTGCTCTTCTAGGTGGCCGTTGTCAACCTTCTATTTCCCTATTTCAACTGTGTCCTCGTGTATTCGCGAATACGTATGAAATAACACTAATTGCAAAAAAATTCCTACGGAAAATTGACCTCACATATTTTTGACGCTTTCCGGCACAAAAAGCGAAATTTTGTTCTTCAAATTTATTTTCGTGCCAGCGATCCCATCACCAACCTTCATAGCAGTTAAGATAATGCACTCGACAGTGTTTAAATGTAGGTGCTCGTCAATCCGGTATATCTGCCAGAAGGCATAATTTCCAACAACGACGGCCTAATTCCAGTCGTAGTGCGCTATAGCGAACAACTTTGGGCAATACCTGTCACCTAAGTGGAGCTGGATAAAAACGCCGCATTTCATCTTATATGAAGACGTATCTGTCACCCACACATCGAATGCTGCGAATCTTTATTCGGCCCAGAATGTAGTGACGTACTTTCGCTGCGTTCAGCATTCTTTTTTAGAGCGTCAGGGCAGATATTCGTCTAGCCCATATTCCAAAGAGAACCGCAAGTTATGGCAGTTTTCAATTTTCTGACGTTATACAACTTACCAGCATTTGGTTGTAAGTAAAAAAAAAAGTCAATTCATCGTGTATCTGTAAGGCTGCCTCCCCGAAAGAAATTTTAATACAAAAAAAAAACATGCGGAGGCAGAAAAATTCACTTTGAGGTTGAGCGTTTTGGGCTGAAATCTGTGGCTCTAATATAGAATCCGGAGTACTATACTAGATTTTTCACATTCGAAACCTTTGGCGATGTCGACATAATTGTTACACATTCATCTTCAAAAGTGCGCTTTGTAAACAAGCACACAGGATGAAAAAGACAGTGCAGGACGAAGCGAGCGCAATAGCGAAATATTAGACACTGAACATCATCGAAGAAGGCGAGGAATGCTTGTGTTAGTGCTCCTTCTAATAATAATATGTGGGGTTTTACGTCCTTTACATCCCAAAACCACCATATAATTATGAGGGACGCCATAGTGGAGGGCTCCGGAAATTTCGACCATCTGGTGTTCTTGAACGTGCACTGACATCGCGCAGTACGGGCCTCTACCATAGTGCTCCTTCTATCATTATAACGGCGGGTGAGGTAGATTTCGCAAAAGTTACAAGCTAATCTTGACTCGAATCTTGCTTCCGTGAATCGCGGCCTTCCCTTTCCTTTCTGTTTTCCTTTTCCTGTTTCTTCCCTCTCCCCCTTTGTGAATTCTCGCACTGCGCCGCGAGTCTTTTTTATGAGCATCTGCGCATGCTTGTTTGACACAGCCCTTTCACGGGGCCATGTTTCTTCGTGACATTCAATAAACAAGTGGGTAGCTTGCGCTCGTTGCACCATGTACTTTTTTCTCCCGTGTCCGTGTTTACAAAGCCCACTTTTTAAGATGAATCGACACCAACTAGCCCACCTCATAGCTTATCTCAATGTTACACATTGCTTTTTCTCTGCTTTTTTTTTTTTTGCTGCAACATATTGAGCATGTTCAAGTGCGTATGTTATAAACTACGTAGACGTTTTGCATTTAACTGTCCTGATAATGACCCTACGCGAAACCTTTATTATTTTTTTTAGGTGTCCGGAAAGAGCTATTGCAGCACTCGTAAGCGATATAACTTCAGCGCCGACGTTAGAAACCTGCGTAATGGAAGGCAGACCATTTGTGGAAGATGACACGTGTACATCCGCTCGAGTCTAACAGATGTTCTTAAGGCAATACTTTGCACACGAGTGAACGGAGTTCGCCCTTTACAAAAGAAAACGAAATAATGAGATTGCGGACGCGAAGACGCCATGTGGCAGTGTAGTAATCGCTGATTACCTTCTCACCAATCGCACCTTTTCGCGCACCCTGCCAGTCCAGAGCAAAATGGTCCTCCGGCGCCCCTGCTGTTGGCTCTTTTGACTGCACGACCCGCGAGCTCCATGCCGAATCTATCGAACGCTTCCCTTCCTACTGGCGTTTCGTGCTCAGTGCTGCCAAGGATGTTATCCTTGGCAGCACGTGCTCAGTGAGCACGTGCACTGAGCACGTGCTCAGCGTTTCGTGCTCAGTGCTGCCAAGGATGTTATCCTTGGCTGTTATCCGCCGGCCTCGTAAATTACGCCGGAGGGACAGCCACCTCGCTGTGGCGGAAACACCACAAGCAAGAAAGAGACCATACGTCCCATAGGTCGTATTAGATCGTAAGGACATTTGCGGTACTGGTGATGTCCCATGTATCCTGTGAGAGATCCGACCGTGCAGCGTTGAAGGCAGGGATTTCACAACGTGTACCCATTCGTACCGCTGTGCGGTTGGTTGTTTTTGCTTCATCGCGTTACTTGCTATCTCGTGGCTGAACTTATGAGAGTTCGTAAAGCTACGGATGTTGGTCATCTGCAGTGTGCGCACAACGTTATTGGCCGTTAGAGCGCGGGGTATTTCCACCGAACATTGAATGAGGGCACTACGTTAATCGAGTCAACGAATTTCTATTGCACCTTGTGCTACATGAACGTGTACACATTTACTGCACTGCAATTCGTTAGAAGAAAACATAACAAGAAATGAGAACTACTACGACACTGATGATGTCCCTGATGCAAAAAAAGCATTTACTGACCTCGTTGAAGCTGATAATATAATCGCCAAATGGGCTTACAGGTTATAAAAAATATGTTAAAAGATAGAGCAGTTATGCCAGACAACAAACCACTAAATTCAGTGTCTGCCTCTTTTATCTGGAAACCTTCTCAACTTGTCATCTTTACAGATTGTCGGTATTCACGAAGCAACCGTTGATCATTGGCCGTTCTCATACAGTCAGTAGTGAAACGAGTGATGCGATTACAAATGATACGGTTGACGCATCCCAATGCACTGAAAGACTTCTTTCTTTTTTTTTTTTTTTTGCGTTTATCGTCCCAGACCACCATGAGATTATGGGAAACGTCATGGTAGAGGGCTCCGAAAATTTCCACCTTCTGTGGTTCTTTAACGTGCACCTAAAGCTAAGCACACGGGCATCAAGCACCCCTGCCTTCAACGAAAATGCGGCCGCCGCGGTCGAAATTCCATCCCGCGACCTGCGGGTCAGCAGTCGAGCACCATAACCACTAGAAAACCATGGCGGGTTAAAAGAAAATCTTGTTTTGTGCCCATTTCAATTAAGAGGTTGTTTCTGTTGGCATCGTCCATTTGCACCATCGCTGTTTGTAAGCGCTACATCGGAAACACTGTACGTAAAGGAGCGTTCATAGATGTGAGCACCGCATTAATTACATGTATCAAGCACTAATCGTTCTTGCGGAGCTCCTTCCAGCCACTTTTCGAAGAGTTATAGCAATCTTACCTAATATTACCGCGTCTACATATGGCGTCTACTTAGGTGATGTTTGGCACACATTTGTAATCTTGTCGTAAGGAATGTCAGATGAAAATCCCAGCTCCGGCGATGCCTTATCTAGAAGCCGAAAAAGTGAGACATGCTGTGTCTATCCTGTTTGCTTTGTCTTGGCTAACGAACGAACCACCAAACGTCGTGCTCGCCAAATCCGCCTTGTATGGTGAGAGCCTTCCGGTAAAGCTTCCGCTCTTATCTGAAACAAATAAATCTTGCAGCCCACTTTATTCTTAGCGTTGGCCCTGGAACGACGTCCAAGCGTGTACGTTTCTTCCAGGACGGTTAGAAGCGGCAGATGGCAGTTGAGTATATCAGAACGCATCAAAACAATTTTTTTAAGTCGCCGTGTCACTTTTCCTTCATCTTTTTTGTCCTTTCAGTTTGCGACTCTGTCCTTCCTTTTAGTGGCATCTTTCAATACAGGGTGGCTCCAATGTTTTGGAGGAGTGCTGCTCGCGAGCAAAAAGCATCGCAAAACAGAGCCAGCAGTGTCTAAAAGCGGATCAATCCTTCGCTTCAAGAATTGCCTTCGGCAGTGATCTGGCACAGCTGCGCAATGTCCATCTATGGTGCAGCTCGAATTGCAGGAGATTGTTCGTTTTATTTTTTAGCCTTCCACATATCTCCACCAGGGGTTACAGCAAAACAACAACCATTCGTGCGTTAAAAAAAAAAGAAAATGACATTCGCGTCACGAATTAACGCCGAAGAGAGAAGAGTGACAACCCATGACGAAGCGACACGCCTGGTCGTGGAGGAAGAGAATAGATGATGAAAAAAATAACGAGTTTGAACGGCTCAAGAGATCTTGCGGATGTTCGAGGCACTGGGTTTGATCCCCAGTGCCACCACGCATCCCCTCAGCCTTTTTAATGGGGAGAAAGGATCCCCAATTTGGCTATCCGTGGTGTGGGTACTCATATATCGAGAAGGAAGCTTCTCTCTACTCTCTTTATTTACTTACTTTTCCTCAATGACACTGCTTCCGTGCTCACTTATGGTTGTAGAAATAAGCGTCCTTCCTGTCTCTAAACCACTGTCTGACTCGGAAAACCAAGAAACGAAGGTCGCTGCTCTTTACCGCCGTGTCATCGGGGCCTTTTTTGTTAAAATAGAACTTCTTTACAACAGTCTCAATCTTTTTTTTTTTTTTTGAACATTCTAAGCATTTTTTCTAGGGCCCCTTAAACAACCGTTGAAGATGCAAAGAACGAGAGTGTTATATTCTTCTCGCGGTTTCACGACTTCTCGGCACACTTCCTGACGCCAGCAGCCTATTCACGTTACGGCAGGAAAGAAATAAGGCTCACCATTGGTCCATATGCGAGTGATATCACTCGTAAATTGTCTCCAACCCTGTTTTTGCCCTGCCAGTCACGTGCCCGTTCTGCCTCGCCTCACATGATTACCGTGCGCAATCAACGTGTCTCACTTCGTTTAGTACGTTTTCGACGAAGCAAGCGGAGACAGCAGCGTGTAGCCGAAAAGCACGAAACCATAGTAAGCGCTACGCCTGGTGCTGAAAATCTCCACGTGACTGTTTTTTCTGCGCAACATATGCACGGACAAAAAACAGTCGTGAATCAGTGCCAACTTGCCAAACTGTCAGTACTCTCCACGTACGTGCTTTGTCAAAAGACATTTTGGCAGATCCCATGCCTCGTGGAAACCGGTTGCATGCGAAGCACGCGGCGAGTAATTTCCAGTGCTGCATCGTCTGCCTTCGAGCCAAGCGCTACGAGGTGAATCGACGTGTTTATTTAAATGTAGTAGTAGTGTGCACATCGTGAGCTTACCAGGAACGTCAACTACATTGTTGTTTAGGGGTAAGTTATGCTCTGACGTAGCATCAGCCCTCACGTTAGACCACAGACGCCTGTATTCTTGAAGCTAAGTGCAGTTTACGGTGCGAGGATGGTAATATCATACTTAACTTTCGTTAACGTATTCCTCCGGGAACAACACTTGATTATAGCTTGCTTAATCCTAGGAATGCAATCATAATGTTCATTAGACTGCTATAAAGGCGGAGCCAGCAAAGCGGAGCCAAACTTGATCCAATATTGACGTTAGCTATAAGCATGACGCCTGTATCAGGGAGCGCACATGTAATGTTTATTGCTTCATTATAAAATTAGTTAGCCAGCACTGCAACCACAATCAGTGTTGCACCGACATTGCACATTTATAAGGGCTTTTTCCAAAGCAGTTTCAAGACCTGGCATGGTTTTGTCGTCGAACACCTGACTGCCACGCGGAATCTATCTATCTATCTATCTATCTATCTATCTATCTATCTATCTATCTATCTATCTATCTATCTATCTATCTATCTATCTATCTATCTATCTATCTATCTATCTATCTATCTATCTATCTATCTATCTATCTATCTATCTATCTATCTATCTAGCCGCCTATGTCTGCGTGTTTTTCTTGTGGTCGTGTCCTTAATTTGGTGTAGACCAATATTGGCATAGGAGGGTAAAAGAGTTGACAAATATGACTGCCTGGTCATGACACGACGTGAAAATTCTATTGCGTAGGTCTACAAACCCTTTCCTCCATACACATGTGGCACATACCTGTACAGAAGTAATGCAAATGAGTTCTGCGGAATCCCGCAAGGTGGCGGAAGGGCTAATAAGGAGAAAATAGACAACCACCCGTTTGTAGCACGAAGCCACAAGGAAATCCGTACGGATTTCTCAGAAATAAAAGCTTCTTAGTTGCCGAAAAATTCGTCCTGGTCCGGGGTACACCACGGACCGCACTATGCGGGTGTGTGCCACAGGTGATAGACAGTTTACATCTACCAGGAACGGCGAGAGCAGACATTTTAACGCGAGAGCGTTAAGAAAAAGCTTACATCAGCAGCGTTGACCCGGCGAATGTAAAGAATAAATATCAGGGTTCCAGCAGAAATCGAACCCAAGCATTTTGCGTGGCAAGCAAGTATTCTAGCACAGAGCCATGCCAGGTCTCGGAAGTGCTTTAAAATAGACCCTAATGTTCTTGAAACGTCAATTGTGGTTGCAGTGCTGGCTATCCAATTTTATAAACATTAAATATGTATTCCTATGATACAGCCGTCACGTCGGGTTAATGTCAATTGTAGTTAAGTGCCATCCACTGAAGTTGATTTACGTAGCAGTGTCCAGGGCTACCATCCTCGCTAGCAGAAGCGCTACATATCAGCTTACCGCTTCTGGTGTTGCTAATACCCACCTTGCTGTTGGCATCGTTACGCGGCTGTAAACAACTGGTTCAACATATGTCTGTGCGTACAACAATTGTACATATTGTTACGCACAGAGTTGCAGTAGCACAAACACCTTTGTGACAATATATTTAGTCATTTCGTAACGTTTCGCCCAATAAAAAAAATACAACACAGTCACCTTCCCTCCACATGCTTCACATAACATCGATTCCCAAGGTACGTGGGATCTGCCGAATTTTTCACGTTATTAAATGGGAAGCATTCTTTAGCGAACTGAAGACACTTTCAGCGTTTCTATCTGCTGTAAGAAGTGGGGTTCTGCGGGTCTCGATAAGGTAGCTGGCTCCCGCCGTCGTCCACATAGCCGATGTTTTCCAGTGAGGAGGACGCGTTCCTAGAATAAGGAACGTAGGTTTATTTACATGATGGAGGAAAGAGTGAACGAACGAGTCGATCAATCAGTCAGTCAGTCTGTCAGTCAGTGATTTTGTACACAATGTCGTCCGCTTTTATGGCCCCTCGTCTGCCAACACTGAGGTCCTCAGGAGGCGGTGACAGCAGCTCCCGCGAATCAGCTGTCTCGACGTCTCAGCGTTCCGCCCACAAGCACGGCAGAAATTGGGCCACTCGTTGATGATGAGCATGGGCGAAAGGTCCAATGGGGAGCATGAACGCACCACCCAGTGATATACCGGGCCCACGCCTCGAAGACTCGATTCTATAATGCAAGGCAAGGAGGTTGAGTTCGAAGGAACGTGGGGGAAAGGTAGATGACGCCGGAGGGGGAAGATGGCCGCTGACCGGGACACCTGCAGGTGCCAAGGCAGCGGTCAGGTGCGGGGTGGATGGGCGCGTCTCCAGCAGCGCCACACCACGCCACCAAATGCTCGACGCCCTCGGACCAGACGCTGGTTGCTGTCATGAACACGTGCAGGCGTTCAGGTGTTCTGTCGGGTTCCTCGTAGCCCGACCACAGCGATCTACCTGGCCCACTTGACCCCGGTGTGCGCAAGCACACCTGCAGGAAAACGCAGGGGTTCTGTGCCTCCGACCAAGCACCGATATCGGGGAGAAAGCAGTCCGGCAGACAGGTTCACGCTCAATGGCGTCTGGCACGATGAACTCCAGGGCCAAACGTAACACTGCGTATATATTCGACCTATCTAGTTGCGCATACGTCTGGGTGCTCTCGTGATCGCCTCCTTAACTTAGGGTAGACCAAAATTATAGTATGGGAGGGTAAGAGCATTTGACGAATATGTCTGGCTGGTCATGATATGAATAACGTGAAAATCCCATCCCGTACGTCATCAAACCCTTTCCTCCAGACACGTGTGGCACATACCTGTGTAGCACGGGCCGCAGAATGCGGGTAGTCACCACAGGTGTTTCGATACCGGCCGCGGCGTTATTTCAATGGAGGCGAAATGCTGCGGGCCCGTGTACTCTGCGATGTCAGCGCACGTTAAAGAATTCTACGGGGTCGAAATTCTCCGGAGCCCGTAAAGCGCCTGAAATTTTTATTTAAGAGCCAATTTTCCACTCATGTGCCTACATCTCTGTGACGTAATCTAGTACTTAATTTTTTTTTGGCACGTACTTAGACGACCCTGTTTCGTTGACCCCGAGAGTATCTCTCTCTCTCTCTCTCTCTCTCTGTGTGTGTGTGTGTGTGTGTGTGTGTGTGTGTGTGTGTGTGTGTGTGTGTGTGTGTGTGTGTGTGTGTGTGTGTGTGTGTGTGTGTGTGTGTGTGTGTGTGTGTGTGTGTGTGTGTGTGTGTGTGTGTGTGTGTGTGTGTGTGTGTGTGTGTGTGTGTGTGTGTGTGTGTGTGTGTGTGTGTGTGTGTGTGTGTGTGTGTGTGTGTGTGTGTGTGTGTGTGTGTGTGTGTGTGTGTGTGTGTGTGTGTGTGTGTGTGTGTGTGTGTGTGTGTGTGTGTGTGTGTGTGTGTGTGTGTGTGTGTGTGTGTGTGTGTGTGTGTGTGTGTGTGTGTGTGTGTGTGTGTGTGTGTGTGTGTGTGTGTGTGTGTGTGTGTGTGTGTGTGTGTGTGTGTGTGTGTGTGTGTGTGTGTGTGTGTGTGTGTGTGTGTGTGCGCGCGCGCGCGCGCGTTTTCACGTTGTTTCCTGAAGTTTCGCGAAAGTCTCTTGTACTACCCTTGTGTAAGGTTATCCTCGCGTTGCTAAATGCGCGATGGCTTCTGCTAGGACTGAGAAGGCTATCAGCGGCGTCATACGTCCTATTTCCTTTGTACCACTCTTTTTGAGACAAAGACGATATTGTGGCACTTTCCCAGTGACTCCTCGCGATCCAATGGTTGAGACAACACATCGCAATAAGCAACAAAGCGCAGACCTCATGCTCACGGTCTACAGTTTCCTTGCGATGAGAAAATCAGCTACGCTTTTACATTTATACCTCTGTTTTCGTTTTATTCTTATACTTATTTCAACTTTCATTATAACGTCTTCCTTCCCAGTCCCCTTCTACGCGTGAGTCAGGGTTGACTATAGGCTAAGAAAAGCTTGGTCGATGCAGTCAAGCCCGCCAACTTGCCATCTGCTGTATAGCAGATCTAATCCCCTGCAGTCTTCTCTATTCTTCACATTAAGCTTGCGATACAATACCCCTCTAGTAATATATCAGGCAGGACACATCACTCGACGTCTGCTAAGAACGGAATTATTCTCGCCTCATGAGCAGACTTTCGCAATTTTACTTTGGAGCACTTTTCTTATACACAAGAAACTCTCACTACAGCACACATAGGTCTCAACCTCTCGAGAGCTTTTATATGTTTTCGAATGCTTCGCTGAACAGGGCAGAAAAGCTGCTCGCACTAATAAAGGCAAATCTTGACTTCTTTTTAATAATAGCCAGCACCACACAAAAGAAGGGACGGCTCACGTTACGGTAGAATTGTGTAATCTTAAAAAAATAAAGTCATCACGGTTGAAGTGCACTGTTCAAGGATACCCGGTGGCTACGAAGAACGCGTTACGCAAGAATTAACGTTCATTTTGTTCTCTTCTAAATTGCACTCTCTGTGCCATTTTTTAAAATATGAGTCTTCCAGAACACAGTGCACTGGTTCGAAGTACAAAGATGTACTTTCTCTTCTTTCCCAAATCAACGAGGCGTGCAGTTTTGAGCGAAGCAGTGTTCCGAAAAGATTTTCATGCCCTTTTTTTAGAGTGCCTGGTCCCCTTTTTTGTTTAATATATTAAATGATTGCGTCAAGCCAGTTGATATTGTTGCTCTATTCCTTCGGAGAAATTATGTGAAATAACGTAACATGATTATATTGAACGCTATTTTTCTACTTTGTTTTGGGACGTTAAGCCCCCTTAAGTTATTATTTTCTTCTTTGTTACAAATCAATTTAACACACGTTCAACGCACATCTGTTCAGTTCAGGTTCCTTCGAGTTCCAGTATTTAAGAATATACTGTATACGGCAAAAAAGAGCTGCTGTATTTGCTTGGTATTTTTCTTTTAGATTATCTCTCCTATGCAGGAGTAGTCCCTTATCTTAGGGACCCACACGCTCAATGATTGCTCAAAGATTGTTGTATAGGCGGCCAAATGGACCATTATCTTTTCAATCCACGAGAGAATAAAATTTCAAAGATGTGGTTCGATGGGCTTGTTGCAAAGAAACACATACGTTTGTAGACAGCGCATAAATTGGATACTGATTAGACACGCGACCCAGGCGGTGCACCGCACGACGCAGTATCGTGTTCATCAATCACTGGCCCGTTTCTGCGCAATTTATAGAACAAGTGAACGCAATCAGTGTCAACATTGACGACGTCGTCATACGAAACAATCCGTTAGACTTGCGCAATCGATTGAGAACGTGAAGGCAATTTAGTGCGTGTCTCGTTATGGTTCGTCATGGCTTGGAAAATATCTGGTATCCGATTGTATAACCTAATGCATTGCCAAGGATGGAGCAGGCTTTCTTCTTCAACCGCTACATGATGTAACTTACTGTCTAACTTTTTGCAGATACCGGTGTCTTGTGAGCCGATGGACAGCATGTAACTGAAAGGACCTGCAACAGGACGTTCGTAAAATAGCCAGGAAGTGAACGAGATCTGTTCTTTGAAAACTAATGGCTGCAGTCGAGAAGCTAAATCCTTTTACGTAAGATATGGTCTAGATATTTTACTTTCTCCCCAGGGTCT
>JALIZH010005720.1:0-19964 GCA_030522465.1 Rhipicephalus appendiculatus | reverse complement strand
AATTAACCATGTGCGGTGTGACCCACGACAGCAGTAACTCCTTCCAAATTTTAGTAGGCTTTTTCGCATGACACCGGCTTACTGCGGCGAAAGTAACGGGAGAAGCGCTTTGACGCGATGGATCAAGGCCAGAAAATTTCAGAACCACGGTCCTATGTTATGATTTCTTTATCGCGGAGGTGTTGGGGAAGTTTTTTGGGAGATTTACGGCCGTGCCCGCACAAGTGGGACCTCAACAGTCGCGCATGTTGACGTTGTGAGGCCTGACTCCTTCGCGAAGACCGTCCTCGCCTTCTTCCGGTCTTGTCCACCTTTCAGATGATGTCTGATGCACGACGCATGTACGTGTAAACACAGTAAAACGACAGTAGGCCGCGTAGACGCGTTAGAAAAAAGAAAGCATGGCGCCAATGCCATTTGTATTCTAAACGCGAAGGCATACGGAGGCACATTAGATCCTCAAAGATTCGCACACACAATCTCGGAGGCCGTGACACGTCTCTGAAGGTTTATTCTGACCGTCTTACACCGTGATTCTGGCGATTTGGCTGTGCGGCGCGCATGCCCGCGCTTCCGATCCCGCACTCGCAGGTGCTTGGCGCGTCTTGCGCGACAGCGCGGACAGCACCTTTCGTACCTGGGTGGTAGCGTACGTTCGTATCAAACGTCGCGGGTGAAAATCGGTTCGCAACAACCGAACTCCATTACAGTGCAGGCCAATGGGCCTTGGCCAGGACAAAGAAAAATTCGTATCACCCCGAAATTCGTATGAGTTGTGATCGTATCACCGAGGTTTCACTGTATATCGGCTGAAAGGAAAAAGCAGATGACTCTCACCTTCTAGTGGTCTTAAGTGTACGCATAAGGGATCCTGTGAATTTCGTTTTCACGTCGCATTTTGTCAGAGAGCACTGAAAAATGCTGAAACATGTAAAAACAGAAAAAAATGTATGCATTTGCGTATAAAATATATAATCGAAATTGCGAGGGAGAACTTGCCTCGTAACATGCATTTGCCCTTTTTTCTTGCAGTTATGCGTCGGCGCTTTGTCTGTTCATGCTGCATCACTGGCACTTCTAACAGGTAAACTTAACTCTCTCTTATGGTTTCTCGAAGTCATACGTATAGGGAAAGTAGGGCAGAACTACGGTCTTCGATAGCGAGCGTTTCGCAGAGGTACACTTGGTGGCTATTGGCAGAATTCGAGGCTTTATTGCTCCGCTGCTAGCTTCTAAAGTTTCTCATGCTGCGTGGCAACTGGCAAAATCGAGTGTTCCATACTCGTCGCCTTGGCTGGGAGTGGCGCTGACAAACCATCCCTGGAACTAATGCGCAGAAATGCTCAGCATTGCGGTCAGAGGAACGCATGCCATCATAGCTAAATTAGTGGAGCATCGGAAGCGTAATTCAAGAGTTGTGGGTTCGGGTCTCGCCGAAGGCAAGGAAGTTTTTTTCGTCCACTTCTATTCATATACATTCATCTCATACTTACTGAAGCACACTTAAAAAGTACAAGTAATGTCTTGCACGCTTTTCTAGGCTTCATTGTCTGTAGGCGTCGTCAGGGCGTGTCTTACAAAAAAAAAGGGGGGGGGGGGGGCTCCTAGAACCGTTACCCATGTACTACAAGCATATCTTAAGGTTGAAATACAAGTTGATTCCTGAAACACTACAATACTAGTTGTTGGGGGATTTACGTTTCAATACCACCACATGATTTGGAGAGACGCCGTAGAGTAAGGCTCCGGAAATTTCGTCCGCCTGGGTTTCCTTAGCGTGCAGCAAAATCTAAGCACGCGGGCCTCAAGCATTTGCGCCTCCATCGAAAATGCGGCCACCGCGGCAGGGATTCCATCCCCGCGACCCGCGGGTCAACAGTCGAGCACCATAACCACTAGACCACCGTGACGGGTGATCCCTGTAACAAGACTGTAGAGCAGGTCAGCTATAGTTACCACTAGAAAAAATAGCTTGAAATAGTTCACTTTTAACACAGAACAGTGATTTCATACAAAAATAGGCCGTTCTTTGAGTGTCTGATTCGTTCCTGCCAATAAGTGGAAGTTTTCAGCGAAATAGCTTTTTTCTTTATTTTTTTTCTGAAAAGCTCATGTCAAAGCAATTACGTTTAATGGGAAAATGCAGTGAAACAATGAATTCATTTCAATTAATACTTTATTATCGCTAATTTTGTCATCATAGGTGTATTAATAATAAAAAGTGAAGGTTATAGTTTAATTTCAAATTGTGCGGGAAATGCCTGCGTAGGAATATCAGCGTGACGTCAAAGATTTTAAAGCCCTTTGGTGTTTTTTGTCTCGTTCATTTAGCTATGATTTCTGAAAGCTGGTACGCCTGCTATATAGCTTTCATAAAACATATTGTACTTCAAGTTTCCCGAATAGAAACTCTATAGACCCTATACGGGCACCATCAAAATATATGACGTCAAGTTGATTTGTTGTAGGATCGCTAAAGTGATGTCTCCATTGGCATTTTTTTTTGTGCGTTTCCTCACTAAGCGATTGTGATCTCGCAGTATTGGGAAAGGTAATCTATTTATCAATACTGCAGAAATGGTTGTTAAAGGAACCCTCACGTTCAAAGACGAGGGAGGTGTTTCCTCCTCGCCTTCGATACCCTTCCTACAGGCGATATATCCTCCTCGCCACTTATTTCTTAAAAGCACGGGAACAATGTCAGCAATAAGCCCTCGAGCCCATCAGGATTTCGCGCTGCTCGGCTACGCGCTGTTATCCCAGCTTGCGCTGTCGGAAACACACAAAATAAAGTGAAATCAGTTGATCGCGCACGATAGTCATACGAGAGAAGGAAGAACGGATGGGAGCAGTGCAGAAAACAATTCAGTAGTGCAGCAGACAATTCACATCTGATATTTCTCGTATATGGACCAATCGGGAGCATGCATACTATGTACGTCACGGGCATCACTGTCTGCGTCACGAAAATGTGCAAAAGAAGACGAGAAACGCCAGGAGAGAATAATGCGCTCGTTTTTTGAATTCTGAGAGGCTGATGAAGGGCCCTTTAAAACGAATAAGGCTACGTCAATGCTTGCGTTCTCTAGAAGTAGCCGTGAATGCCTACATGCGTTCCTTCTTCAGTCCCTTTTAGAGCCTTAGGTGCCTCATCAACCGCGAAAACAGACAGTCGCCGTCGGCGTACCGCGGGGTCGTCGTCAACGCGTGTGACACAAAAAAATCATCACGTGATGACGTCATAAATGACGCCTTCAGGGCGGCACCTATCGTGAAATTTTATAACGCCATCATGACGTCAGATAACGTAACGACACATGACGACGTCAGAAGGCTTGCAAAGCCTCCGATCTTTGCAGCAGAGCTAAACCACGTAGAGTGCAGAACGCTTGCGGAGGGGGGGGTAGGCGAGCATCAAGACATCGACTACGAGGCTAATCTGAATTTGGTTCCTTGAACCCAGAAGTTGTTTGTCGAAATAATCTAAATAAATGAATAAGTAAATATATCCGAAGAAATGGGTTCAACCTTCGAGCCGTCTTTAAGGAAAATTCGAAAGTGACACAGTGAGTTTATTTATGAACTGTTCAAGTGCTCAATTTCACGTCGTGGTCATACATCATCACTGGCCCAAAGCTTACATGTAAATTACACCAGGCTAATAATTGATTAGTACCTGCATCCGAGAGCTAGAACTTCTGATTCATTCAGTTGCACTCATGTAGGATGTTCGCTAATTTCGTATTGACACGCTAAAGATATTGTTATTTCTATTATTTTTGGACATCAATATGCCTGGCCGAATAACGCGATCTCGCTACAATTCTACGAACTAAAGCATCGCCAGCGATGGGATATTTACCGAGCTCAGTAATATTGAATTAATCTTGCGAGAAGGATTAGTATAGCGGTTGCGATATTAAAGTTACAATGGTTCTCATTCCAGTGTTCAAGATTCCGCTTATCTGGTGCAACGTGCTTATAGGGATGTCAGGAACGCTGTACACAGCACTGGTAAGCCACTTTCTGATCAAGAGTGACGCAACTGAGAATCAACAAATTCATCGGTGAAGCACGTTGTGAACATTGAATGCTGCTTTTGCTTTTTTGGCGCAAGTAAATTTGCATTTACTTGCGCCAAATATAAGTTATGTACTGTTTTTATAAACATCAATGAATCTTAAAAAAGCAGACGCGCAGAATCAACAGGCATTCGCTTTATAAAGTTGAACTAAAATTCTGTTCGTATGTGCACCATTGAATGAAACTGCTCTTAAATACTGTTTCACTCGAGCACGGGCGCTTGCATATGAATGACCTTTTAGGTGAAAGTTAAGGCTGCTTTATACTGCCCTATTGTAGTTGCACCTGAAAAGCATACATTATGCGCTTGTAGATGAAACCACTACATGCAGTGACATTGGGGCTTCATGTGGTATTATCGTGTCCACATACAGAGAGACGCTATGTATATATACATGGGGCACCATACAATATGTAGCATTATGTAAATGGCAGGTGTTCCCGCTAATATTTTTGAGCTTACTTCTGCTCCTTTTGCGCAGTATATTTGGTTGTAGTGCTGTTACACTTCAGCGACGAGCCGTCACTCCTTTCTTTCTCTATTAAAGGCCAACTTCAACGAAATTTGACTAGGGCAGAATTGGCTCGGAATGCGTAGGGGAGAGTCGGGAGGTTTGGGACAGTTGGAGGAATGGGACAGCGCGTCTATCTCTCTTGCGGTTACCTCAAAGACGTTAGCTAACTACTCATTAGATGATGCTAACATACCGATTGCGTAGCGTAATGGCTGGCGTATTTGGCGGATGGAGCTTTTTTGTAATTGCAAATCGCGCTTTTCGCGCGCCCAAGGTAAGTTTTTGCTATCTGAATTGTAACGCTCTCAGATTTAAAGCACTTTCTGGATGCTAATATAATTTTTTCTCCAAAAACACACATAAGCGCTGTACTTTTTCAAAGAAAAAGTTTAGACATTACGACTGAACTTTACCCGCTGAACATTGTTTACATTGGGAAACGTAGTTTGGGAGGAATGGGACAGTTGAGTTGAGGGAGGAACGGGACACTGTCCCATTACTCTCTATTCTACTGCCACACCGCGTTACACAGCGCAAAAAGAAAAATGTAGGACAGAAGTCCTTACATGTACATTGGGCAAGCATAGGAATGAAGAATTCACCGAGGTTAGCACGACTGTCCTAAAAAAGGAACGCAGTACAGTCAAGACTGCCGCCACAGTCTATGAAAAAAAAAAAAAAGAAATGGCGTTTGCTGAAGGATTGCTGTTCTTCAAGTGAAGAAGGCACACTGACCGTTGCCTTTGACGAGTCTGAAAGCGGCATGTCAGGTTTTGATAATGACTGGCATGCCATTTGTGGAATCAATTGGTCTATAATGAATATCTTCAAGTGACAAAAGGCGATGTTTTTTTCTCGACAGTTCTAATACTAAAAAAGTTGGCGTTCATTACATGGCTAGAGTCAAGAGCAGTAATAACATCTCAGCGTCAGTATGCAGTTCCTGCGGAACGAAGAACAGAGCTCTCAGTTCTACTTTCCTCCTAAGAAAGATAAGGGGACTTTACCTATTACGGAAATTGTCATGAAGCTGCCAGTGTCAAAAACTATCGGTGCAGCAAAGTTTGTGCAACTCCCTTTAATGTTTGACGTTGAACTATCCGCTTATAATGGTAGCTGGAGACCCTTGGACCATTGTGTTACATACGTCCCACTCCTCCCAAGTGATGTCCCACTCCACCCACAGAGGCGGGTGGAATGGGACAGATTTTAGCCATCACAAACTATTTTTTTACAGCTGCACCAGGAGTCATAGGAACCAGTGCGTCTCAGAAATTTTGCAGCTTGATTAGACCTGTATAATAATCAATCAAACATCGTTCTGCGTTCAAATTCAACAAAACTAAAAATACAATTGTGAAAAGTGTCCCAATCCTCCCGACTCTCCCCTATTATATGTTGAGTAAGCAATGATAGTGACAGTGAAAAAGCTTGCAATCGGATATTTCATTTATGATCGGCGCTCTGATTGTCAGCTAGCAGAAGGCGCGGAGCCCCCGGGTAAATCGGGCACAAACGGAAATGACGTCAATCGCAGCTCACCGCCACTCGTGAGCAGAACTCCCTGCAGCCGCGTCCCTTCCTTTTCTGCGGGAGGCCTATCTACGAGCGGATAATTCAGAAGAGTTAACTCTTTCGTAGTACGAAATGCGCGACCATAGGCTGCTGGAACATATGTTACCGCGTTACGGCTGGGACCAGCTGTCACGCTTTTCCTAAACGCGTAAAGCGCCAAAAGCTGCGGGCTATCAGAGTGAGGCGAAATGAATGCGAGGTATCGAAGAGCGTGGTGCTTTACGCGGCGCAGTTCAAAGATGATGAATATAAACACGACCGGTGTCTACCCAGACAGGGTGCTGGTATTAGTTGGAGAAATTATGCTGAAGAGATGAAACGAAGGAAAAGCACACAACCCTGGAAGAACAGAAAGCCGGTAGTGGTCCCATACGTTCACAAATCATCCCATAAATTGAAGAAGATAGGAGCCAGGCATGAGCTGAATGTTTTACTCCCAACTCCGGTCAAGTTTAAGAGGATGTGCAAAAAAAAGAAAAAGAAAACGACAAGGATGCGAAAAAAAGAAGAATGTCAAACACGTCATGCGAATAAATATGTTGAGTGTGAAGTAGGTATTGTATACACCATCCCACTGACATGTTGCAGCGCATGTATGAGGAAATCGGGAAGGTATCTCAGCGAACGGCTCAAAGAGCATCGCTATGCATGCCAGCAAACGGTAATTTCAGGCAATCTATCCATGCACTACAGGGAGTCTGAATGTAGCCCAATGTTCAATAAACGTCAGTTTTGGCAAAATCAAAGAATACCACCAAACGCTAAATATGGGAAGCCTTTCACATATCGAACCAGCAAAGCGAATGCGTCAGTTCCAGCTTCATTCTGCTAACCCCGAGGGGAATCAAATTTATCAGAAGCAACATGTAGCCATTAAGCAACCATACTCGGTAAAAAACTTCAGGAGTCATCGCCATATCCCGTAATCACCACACACGTAGCATCAGAATAGAGATGGGCCAGATTGTCGTCCCCTCCCACATCGTTGAGTGTTCATTCCCTTTCCTCGAGGTCTCCTTTTTTCAAAAAATTCAATTCATAGTTTGCACTTGTCGTGTCCACTTCGCAACGTGTGTCATCCCTAGCTTCTTTGCTCCCAGTAACTTTTGCGCAGAATTTTAATCACCGCACGGGCGCGCAAGTTTAACATGGCATTTGCTCATTATTCTCTTTCGTAGAGGGTAAAAATCGAGGCGGCGTTTGCAGAGAAATGGCGAAGACTAATGACTGGATCTGGAATCCCAAAGAAAAGGTCTTTCGACTGCAGTGCCGTCGAGAAGCTAATCGTCTGTGGATGTGGCTACAGCAATCAGATCGTGAAGTGAGAGCTGGGGGAAACTGAGTAAGAGAGTATGACGAATTTGCATTGAGGGAAGCCGAGAGCTCAGTAGGGAAGAAATCAAGACCCAGAATATCGCGAATGCGGCTGGTTGAATTAATCGAAATATACTAGGCAAAACATCGCGAAAAAAAATCCTAAGGGCCAAGAAACAAGGAGGCTGGAAGGCCCTGGACTGTGCCTGCTTAGGAACTTTCGCAACATATAATGACTGGGGTCTGGCGGGTCTCGTAGGGGATTTAAACGCCAGTGTCTAGACGTGAAATTTGTCAACACCTGTAAAGCTTCCGACAACCATGAGTGCCCGCGAACGGGCCGCCAAGCTCGGCTTGGCGGTCCCTACGTGGGACTAGCCGGGTGGCGCGGGGTCTCCCCTGCGTCTTCTCTGGACCCCAATAAAGTTTCCATCATCATCATCATCATCAACATGATCGAGTAATAAGTTTTACAAGATTAGTAGTGTGCGTAATGGGGATAGCAGAACCAAACCAATTGACACGCTCAAGATCTTCCGTGAAGAAGACGACGTCGCCGATCTCCCTGTGTGTAACACTTGCAAGACTAGTGCCGCCCATGAGTGCATCCAATGGGTATCGCTACCATCCGATGCTAAAGTATTGGCAGAACCTGAATGAATCGAAAGAACGTTTAATCTCACCTCGTTTGCCCCCTGTGTAATACTTTATTAGGCTTCCTCTAGCTTCGCTGGTCTTTGGTTTTTATGGTAGCAGAGCCCTACATAAATTTCTTTGTCGGATGTACAATGTCAGACGAACATCGAAGCTGTCTTGTGCTGTCATTTACTGGACGCTCATTGGCGCGTCCTAACATTTGTTGCGCCCTTCGGCGTGGTGTACACCACAACCGTAAATGAATTCTCCTTATCGCATTAACCACAACGATTATGAAGTGGAGTAAGTATTTTATAACTGTCATTATTTGTATCCAGGGAGGACTTCGCGGCGTCGTTTGGACGGACTGTCTGCAGTTCTTCTTTATTCTGGTGGCCCCTACAACTGTCGTTGCAAAGATCGTAATGGATTCGATCTCATCCAGTTCACCGATCGAGCCACTCAGCAATTTAGACGTCAGAAAATATATAGCAGAGTAAGTACTCCACGTAGAATCTGCAGGTCGTAAAAGGAATTTCTTTCAAGTTTTATTTTCATGACTGACAAAGGACGCGGTATCAGTTTTTTTATCATTCTTAAGCATTTACTGCGAGAAAACGTTTCACCGCATAAAATAACAAGTTTAAACGATTACAAATACACATCAGCCTCCGTATATTTTGTGTTTGGGATCAGATAGATGTCCCAGGAAAAGCTCTTAGAAATATGGGTTTGCTATGCTGAAACTGACTAGTTAAGTATAAAGCACCCGACACGCCATGAGCTTTACCTAAAATGACGTAGAAGGAAGAACGTACGTGACAACAGGACACGCCGACCGAATTTAGGTAGAGAGCGGAGTGTACAGAAGTGTTCTTTCCAGCTATTTTTAAGATATCAGCAGCAGCCATTTCAGCTAAAAGCTTTTCGAAATCGTAGGTGCTATGAAAGTCAATTAATGGAAAAATGAAACGAAAACAATCAGTGAATTTCACCAAGATTGTTTTAAATGCTTACATCACTGATTTATAACCAAATAAGGCAACATAAGGTCAAAGGTTGCAATATAGCACCACTACTGAAATCTATGAAACTGAAAAGAAGAGAGTTCAGAAATGGGGAGCTACAAAAGTGCCAATTAACTGAGCCAAATGATTGACATAATGACGGTCATACATTGGAAGAAGTCTGATATCTCTCTGAATTATGTCTGATACATTTTACGTACAATGAACGAATCCTGAGCATCCTTCACGGTTCACTTGAGCGCTTTCTGGCCGTTCATGTCTGTTTCCTGAGAGCTCTGTTTTAAAAAGCAACGGTCCTTTTAAAAGCCATACTAATCTGGTTCTTATGCGTGCTCCTTTTTTCTGTAAGGTGGACAACATTTCACAATAAATAAACTATCAGTCTGTACGTTACTAAGTTGGCGAATTCAAGTTGTCAACTATCTGCCACAAAGTGCATGTTCAAGTGCGCCACGAGGACATGGCGGCTGTGAGCTCAATATGAGTGTTATTGCGACTAGAATGGCGCCATAATTGCCGCTATTTTTACCACCGATAACGCTACTTTCCTGGAACAGTTACAGATTTGGGTTTGTAGGCTGTGAAACAGTCTGGTCTTGCTTAATCGGACCTACCGCAATGTCGATATACCGCATATGCCTGGACCAAATGGTGACGCAACGGATCCTGGCGTCTCGAAGTCTCGAAGAAGCTCAAAGGTACGCGTCGACAACTCATGCTCATTCTGCGTATTGACGCAGGTCATTTCATTGCGTATTCGAAGAGAAATGGCTGTGACCTCAAGAATTCGTCATTTGAGAACTTTGGTATTTCATTGTGTACTACGAGTTAGCTCTCACAGCTTTGAAAGTTAAACGCTCTTCTTCGTCCAAGCTATGAGAGTGTCGCTAATACTAATACTACTGTTACTAATATTACTTTAATAATAATATTTTGCGATGTTTTACACTCCGAAACCTTCATATGATTTTGAAGCGCGAAGCAGTTTGGGCTTGGCACTAATATTGACCTCGTGGGATTTTTTAACGGGCACCTAAATCTAACGTAACAGTTCTTTGCGCATCCGCCCCATCGAAATGCTACCACTAGCCATGGCGGTGGCATACTTAACAGATGCATTAGAGTTAACAGACTACTTGTGCAGCCTGACCAAATTCTACGGCGCATGTGATTATGCGTTCTTGCCTTCCTCCATTGCACGCATTTAAAGTGAAAACATTTAATTTGTGCTCACTGAAGTAGCCAATGTTTGTAAGAAAAGGTTACCTCACTCCGTGAACGAGTCCGACACGCGAAAACGTTGTGGCTATTCCGTTCTCTGGTAATACAGATAGAAAATTATAGGTGGGAATCACGACTGTGCTGCACAGATGATGGTGGCACCTCAAAATACTCCATGACTATATACGTTCACTGTGTTTCATGGCTGTCAATAAACATTTTCTAATTGATTCTTTTTTATTGAAAATGAAGCCAGTGACACAATTATTAGTAACAATTTACAAGCTTCGCAGATTTCTAACCATGATTTGCACCCCTTTCCTTTCTGCAGAACAACCTTCACTAGCGCGTTGCTCATCAATGTGTTCTATTTCGCTGCTTTGTCTCTTGGAGTGTCGATGACCATCTGGTTTCGAGGCTGTGATCCAAGTTTAACTGGAGCCATTTTGAGTACCGACCAGGTGAGAACACACCTTAGTAAGAGTTATGGGAAAAACGAAATGACTGTTCTCTAATTCAAAGGGAGGTACATACCTTGGACGGGAATTGTGTTCACTATAAATAATTCCTGGGATTTTGCGCCCTAAAGGGATGCCGCAGAAAATAACTCCGCAAATTTGGACCACCTGTGGTTGTTTAACGTGTACTTAAATCTGAGTACACATGCGTCTAGCACTACGCCTCCACCCAAATGTGGCCGTCGCGTCCAGGATTCGATCCCGTTATTTTCGGAGTTGAGCACTACAACTATGTGTGTTATAAAGAAAATACAACCAAAGGAATGAAGGCAACTTAAGTCTACTTAAGTCAGTTAGTGTCCCGAGCTTATTTAAGAACTAACAGTAGTTGAACAATTAGGCGATAGATTACAGCACAGTTTTACTTCAGCAAGCTTTGGTAAGAAAGTAAGTCCTACAATATTGTCTGCCTAATCTAATTAATGCAGAATTACTATAGCAAGAGCATAGCAAGTTCCGAAACTTCTTTGACTCTATACAATGACTTCTGTCGCTGAAAGCCTCTCCGATAGAGAATTATCACAGGCACAGTTATGAAAGTCCAATAAATCAGCTGCGGAATAAAGCAAACACGCTCGTGAGAGTGAACGAAGAACGTGCGACCGCACGCACACACGCGTGGGCTGGCGCACAGGGAAAACGTGAAATAGACAGCCATTTATCAAAGCGTTTCTGCCCTGATAACCTATTCTTAACCGAGGCAGTTGTATCTCCTCGTTATCACAACAGGAAATTCTCATGTCAACGCTGTGCAGAACTATGTTTCCAATGCAAAGCTATATTGCAAAACGAATTCACTTCTTTTTTTCCAGATCATATCGTACTACGTCAAAACATACCTCCTCCATGTGCCTGGGTTTTCGGGACTCTTTCTTGCTGGAGTTGTGAGTGCTGCAACAAGGTAGCGAAAAAAGCTTTTGCAGTAATACATGATCAAAAAATGAAAATTTTGCGCGCAGTTTAAGTGGGACAAAAGATCAGAGCGTATGAATCCCAGTAACACTTCCCATCCATCATAATTTATCACTAAAAAAATATTTGTCAAGAATCAAATGAAATTTTATTGCCCTAAGATGACACGCACGGAAGTCATAGTCAGGAGGGATTCCAGCCAACAGCCCTGACAAGGACGCAAGAAGACGGGACTGATGAGTTGGGTTTCTTCCTATGTTTTCGTCAATGTGGTTGGCAGGAATATCAATAATAATCTTTCGGTGGTTTAACGGGCCAAAACTACGATATGATTTTGGGGACGGCATAGTGGAGAGCTGCAGATATTTTGACCACCTAGTATTAAGACGAAAACCTTTAATGTCTCATGCTCACGTCCGTCCGTCCGTCCATCTCTCCGTCAATCCATCCATCCGTCCGTCCGTCCGTCCTTCCCTCCGTCCGTGCCCTGGCACGGTGCCAGGTGGCCGCCGGGCCGCGCAAACTGACCCCGGTCGCGTCGGACTCTACAGCTCTCGCGCTTTGCTTGCGTAGCGTCGCTCAGCCCAGCGTGTCCAATCATGCAAGAGGGAGACACGCGCATCGCGTTTCATTCTGACCGACCCCGTCTCATTAGGCACAGGCGTTTGCCGAACACACTTTGTAATTTACAAAGTGTCCGTCAATTTAAGCGCTGGAACGCGGATGGCGTCTGCACGATACAAAAAGCGCGACAATACGAACGTATGCGAAACGGAGGCAGATTCGTCTCGCGTCTCGCTGCGATTCGTGGTAAAAATTAAAAATCAAAACACGCACATATTCCCTTTGTATGCCATCCCACTGAAAGTGTAAAACAAAGACATGGCATAGTCAGTCGAATGGTCACAAGCTTTCGCCGAACACACTTTGGAATGTACAAAGTGTCTTTCAATTTTTTTGTTAACTTGCTTTCACATCGCATAAAATAGAGGCCTCGAACATTTCGCCTCTGTCAAAATACTACCGCTGCTGGCAGGATCGAACCCGCGACCTGCGGGTCAGTAGCCGCGCATTTTAACTCATATACCACAGCGACGGACGAGTGGTTGGCTGGAAACCCTCCTCGCTGTGTGCATACCACTAGCTGCGGCGAGCACTCTTATCACGGAAATCATACAGAGCGAGCACCAATTCACAATACCTCTGTTCATCAGCCGCTTATTATCATTTCGTGTTATTAACTAGGAGACATCGATGTCGCGGGGGGTGTACTTGGACAAGAAACGAAGTACTCTATAGCAGCAACTATAAACGACACTCGATATTCACAATGATTTATTTAGCTTTTTTAAGCTTGCGTCCTTCTTCCCTGACCAATGACTTCTTGGCCAATACCCGGTATGGTGAAGGCGCCATTTACTGAGGATGAAACAAGCAAGCAATTTAGACCCCTTTACAATGCAGGAACAAGATCGACTGGCGTTTGCCGTAAGGAACATAGTTGCTGCACTAGTGACTTACAATGGCCGAAAGAAACGCCCCCAACAATGAACCCGCACTCACCGCATCAAGTGCGCTTGGTGTTCAAACCACTTACTTGGTCTTGTCGCTTAAAACCTAAAAGACTGTCCCGTTCACATAGAACGCACCGTGTGAATGGAACCTTTTGTATTGCGCGACCTACGCCGATATGCATGTTCGCTTCTCCAGATAGACTGCACTAGACATTCTATTTCGAACTAGTTCATCTCGACTTAAACCGGTAAGAGAAGTCCTTCCACTCCCACTTGGCATCTTGTCCTCTGACAACGGCGTTAACCTTGAGGTACTGATGCGGTCATCCAAGTCGTCTAATAACTCATGACGCCGTTTCTAAGCACAGGGAGCGTGGGGTGGCGCACTTGAACATATGCAGGCGTACTGATTTCGAGTACCAAAAATAAGTAAAGAGCAGCTTTCCTTGTAACAATAAGCCTCGTTTTTGTAATATACGTGGAGAAGTAGTGAGGGGCAGGAAGAAAAACTTAGGCTGTGGCACCTTCCTATCGAGCAGCACTGCGCATTATCAATACAGATGTTAAAACAGGCGCGCTGTTTGGACCATTGCAGATATTGTGCTGACATATACTATTTTGGTTTCAACACGAAATTGCTGGTGTGTCACAGAAAGAGCTGTCGTCAGTGGAGATTACTCCACAGATTGATAGTGATATTCCCCTACATTTTCTTTTAAGTTTGTCAGTACCCTTTCATGGCCGTTATGGTGGTTTTTAGCTCTTGCATAAAGCTATGTTTAGATTGATTTTAGCGAATAAATGTTTAAAATATTGTCAACCATTATTTTCATAATAAAATGCACAGATCAATTTATCGAAAAGTCGCTCTCTTTCAGCACAGTGTCATCAACAGTAAATTCTCAAGCTGCCATTCTCTACGTAGACGTGATCGTTTATCACTACAAGAATGCTGAAAAGCACGTGCGATGGATTACTCGAGGCACAGGTAAAAGAAATGTTGTAACTTGCCGCCGCCTTATTTATTTTATAATCGATTGCAGACTCACTTGATTTTAAGCATTAATTGCGCAAACTCAGTGCAGTCCATTACAAATCGTACAGCCTAGGCGCCCTTAACAAATATTCGGCAAATCAGATCTGTAGAAGTCCAGATGTGCAAGGGCGGTTCACAAGAGCAATGAAAAGAGCGATATCCACCTGATAGCGTCATTACCTTGCGACGACAATCCTTACGTTTTTGTCAGAAGGAAAACTTCCTTAGGGGATAAGTCAACCCCAGAGAACTATTTCTGGTTGCTGTTCGAAAAGAAGGCTTGTACTTGCATGCCCGTAAAATGTAAAAAGAAGGGATATTGGGACTACAAAACAGCATTCAGACAATCCTTATCGAAGGCGATGGGATTATTCATCAGTATTCAGTAGTATGTGGCATTTTAATAGGAGTTATATGCAGTGAATAAAAGCTAACATCGAGTGAGTCTAACCTGCTAGGTGTTCACATGCGTCTCCGAAATATGCTCCTTGAATTGTATACACTCTGACATTATTGGACCTTTAACGAGGTAGCTCACGATCTGCTTTTGCACTTTCAGCACTAGCACTAGGAATTGCAATGACGTTGTTAAGTATTCTCTGTGCACACATGGGATCTTTATCGAGGGTGAGTAATTGCTGTCACCTGCTATGCTCGTTTGTCACGTGACTTTCCATCTAGCGTGAATAGCCTTGTCTCTATACACATCTTACGCCCGTGAGAAACGCCACCATTCGAAGCAAGAAGGTACGAAATTATTCTAACGCTGTTAGCTGCGCCGAAGAACTTCTTTTTTGAGCCTCAGTCTCCAAAAGCTAGTTTTTTTTTCAGCGATCGTATGTAACGCCAAATCAGCATTTATTTCTCTGAATCTTAGTGTTTAAAGCCACAAAAAGAATTAACAATAGGATATCATAAAGTGAGAAAATAAAGTCAGGGAGCACTTAAATCTTTATGATACGTCAGCATTGCTATGCTACACAAGTTCATTTTTTTAGGGGCGAAGCTCCTTAGGGTGTGGGTCGTTCCCTCCTCCGTCAGTAGTACATAGTATGTAGCCAGCTCTAGTTTTATGAATTGCTCACTAGATGGCGTTGTGTGTATATGTCCTTGGAAATAATATCATTGGAAAGCGTTAGTGGTTTTCGTATAGTTGACGATTAAAGAGCATAGATGGCGCTGTTGTAATTGGGATCGTCGGGCCGACGCGGTACTCGGAGTCGAGCACCGGAGGTGGACTCCATCGTGATCAACGGTGAGGTGAACTTCACCAGAGAGGAGGTACAAGGTCTATCCAAATAGGTCGCTAAACTTCGGGTGAAAAGCGGTTCAGAGGCTATTGCCAGCGACATCAGCATGGGGAGTTATGGGAGCTGCGATTACAGCGCGACTGTGTTTGGAGGGAACAAACACTAATTGCGAGAAATGAAGTTTTATTCAAAGGCGAAGCAATCGTTGTCTTTTACAAATGACATTTATTTCCCCAACAATATTATGTAGGTGCAATCAGCAAATAATTTATGACAGTGTTTTATTATTACGAAAAATCTTTTCTTTAGCGCCCTCTGCGCACGCCATTTATTACTCAGTGCAGCCCTTGCGCTGCATGGAAACGCGCGCTCGTAAAATCCGTCTGTGATGACACACCCCCTCACGGGTTTTAGTGTTCCGCACTTGCTTGCGTTCTCTGAATTATTATGGTGAAAATTTAAGTTGTGCTGTGAGCCAAGTTGTGACATGCGTTGCATCGTTGGTGAACGTCGTGAGTACAGTGTCCAGCTAGGAGCGTTATGATACGGATAACATTTAACGTCGAGTGCTTGCCTCGGTGCCTGCGGATACGATGTGCTGTGCAAAGATGCAGTAGCAACACACGTATTCCTGGCGACCCATGTCTTCTAGATAAGAAACAAGGGCAACGGTTCTGGAGGACTGTGCTCACTGGACTTTCATGCATCGGTAGTCCTGCGGCCCGGTTTTCTTCTTCAACACGCAGTGCCTACGGCTATTCGTGTTATCGGTGAGCAGATCGCTAAGTTATCTATTGCGCTACTATTCGCATATCTGCATTCGCGTACGTAACGGTAATTTATCGGAGCCTGAGACAAAACAAAGCGCATGTAGTGTCCGCACACTTTTCGTGCTTATTCACTTTGTGCTCATTGTGTGCAGTGTAATATAATTGGGTTATTGTGACCATTGAATAAAACTGAAGTGTCATAATTTTGGCGGGACTCAGCGTCATTTCTTCTTGTTGGAACTGAAGAACACAAGCAATGTGTACACTAAGGAACCTACGTATGTGCGAAGTAAATAAGCAACGCTGCAGGCATGAAAGGTACACTGCTGCTTGCTTTAAGAAGATGCCAAGAACGCCGAATAAAAGTTCTAAGAATAAGTTTCCTAGTGAAACCGAGGCGAAGTGTACGGTAGTACACTTAAACATCACTATCTAGTCATGAGTCGATATTAGCTTAGCTGGCGTTGACTTGAAGCGCAATCGTGAAGGACTCGCCGGCGATCGCCTTAGCGCGAGTCCTTATCAATCAGGGGCCTCGAAAACCAATTTGCGATCAAATTTCGCGCTAGTGCCAACAAAATGACGTCACTTGTTCACCAGCTATTGCGTCACATCCGCTTGATTTTTTGTTCCGCCGGAAGTGTTCCCTCCTCACACAGATGGCGCTAAGCCCCATGAGCAGCTGATAAGAGGCCATTTTCTGAACGTATGGGCTTCTATGGAAGCTTCGCTACCAGTTACATTTACCTTGGGAGGTAGTCAGCTCCACAGTGCTCTCGTGTGAGTCGCATGCAAAAGAAGGGCAGCCGGTATCTGCGGAGCATGTGGCGGCTCCGGTACTCACGGCGGCACAACCCATAGCCAAGGACGCGTGGCTTTCACAACTCACAGCAGCGTTCTGTGGCGATGCATGCTGAGGCGAGGCGTTGCGTCGAAAACTGGTGTGGACTTCGGCGTCTGAGTAGGTGGCATCGTCTTCCTCTGTCGTGGAACGCGAAGTGGCGTTGTCGCTGAGGCTGGGAGCGCCCGGAACACAAGTCGGCGACGCTCGTGCCCAGCTCATGATCGAACACCGGCAATGTACGGTTCACGGTTACCCGGGGGATTCGCGGTTACCCGAATAATCCCTCCGATCTTCGCCCACTCACCATCATTCAATTCGTGGATATGCTGTGATTTTTTAGTTTACCGCCGGTGGCATATATCCGAAATCCAATTGAATTGCGATAATAAACGTTTCGCTATTGTTTTCTACGTTGCTTCAAAGAAGCCGTTCTTCAAGAGTGCTAAGGCTAATGTTTGGCAGTTTCAGAATAAAATACTTCCATGAATTTGCACTAAAAGTTAAGTCATCAGGAGCACGTAGAGTTAAATATGTGATATCAGGGCAAGCTGACTTGAGAACTCGAAGGTAGGACCGCCAGCCGATTTTGTGGCAGCTTTAATTATGACTTGCCAATCATGCGCCTTTAGTAAAAGTGATTTGTGTCCTATTGCTGAGGAATAATTTACAAACTTAACTTTGGTTTCAGCTGTTTTTCTTTTTTGTTCTTTATGCATCATAAATAACCTTGCTTGTAAGAAGTACACGCTTACATTATGAAAAAAATCCACTCATCTCCACGAAGTGAATCACGACAAGTGGGCAAAGCACCTACGGATCGTTCGGTGTCCATATAATGTAAATGGAGTGACAAAGTGTATATTGAAATGTAAAGTTATTTCGCCTTCCAACCGTCCTGGGCAATTCAAAGAGAATATAGAAAATTGCTGGAATGGGAGATATGCTTCGAAAGTGAATGCAAGAACCCGCCATCTTACTGGTGGCAAGGTACCATCTGAATATTGCCACACGCGCTCCTTTCTATGTTTCATGTTCCCGGCGTATCGCACGTGTCGATACTGCCTTGCACCGCGCTGGAATGACTGAGAGCATTCCAGATTACTTTAGGATCATCGGAAAGGCTTGAGCAGGCCCCTGAAACTCAGCGCTAGTTTCGGTTTCAAGGAACATGCACGCTCGTAGCGGTTGCCGGGCATCCTAAGATCTGGTTGAACGAAGTGAGGTTGATGTGTATGTTCGCATTTATTTGCTTTCGCAAGTTGTTACACATAAAGAAAATTTACTTCACTGTAAACAACTCTTCTTTTGCTAATTTGTCTTGTTTTGTTTCTTATTTTGTGAATTTTGAATCGGGCGAAGCGCGGGAAGTGGTTGACTTGAATTCAGCGCTTGCCTCCGGTCCTCCTTGCCACTCGCTCAGCGATATCACAAGTTGGATCGCGCTCAGTTATCTTGCTCGGTTGGCGTGCCAAGTACGGGAAAGATAAAACAGAAAGTTGTGGCGTGCAGAGAACGGAAGCCGCCGTGAGCTACGCCGAGCAAGTCAACCATGCATAAGACGAAGATGGCTAAATCGGGCGTCACATGTTTTTCGCGGCTCTCCGGTGTGTTAACCCGGGGATTTCCAGTTCCGCGAAGGTTTTTCAGGTTTCCCAGTGGCTACGGGTGAGCACAAGTATTTGGGCCCATTATTTCAGCAGGTATTAATTTTGCATGAGTACATGAGTAAGCCCAGTTCTCTGCAAGCCTGACTGTACTGACATAAGCGCAGTGTCGCTAGACTAATGGTCAAGACGACAACCTACCCGGTGTCAACAAAAATACGTTTAATGAAAGGCTTGAATGGGTGTTGGCTCGGCTACATAGCTTTTCATCTTTTACTTTTCGCATGTAGCTCAAATGATGTGAAGCAATTTTAGGCTCCTTCCTGTTCATGAAATTCATGTAGCCAGTTTGAAACTTTGTGGTTCTTTACTTCTAATACTGTCACTGAAATACATGTGCTGGACTGAATGCTTCTAGAAATCGTTACAGGGAATGTAGCTGGAGCCAACGTTTTGACAAGTGAACTTTTCTTCGTCAAGGCAACGCTGCTGCCCTGACGAAGACAATTCAACTTGCCGAAACGTTGTTTTCAGCGACGTTCTTTCTTGAAGAACTTCTCATCGCTTCGAGCCTCTGTTCCTCTGAACTTCTGCATCGTTTGGTAGTCAAATTCGGTAAGAAAAATATGTGCGCCATCATAACAAACGTGATTGAGTCAAACACGACGTGTCCTGCTCGTGATTGTTGATAATTTTGGCATTGGTTCGGATAATCTGCGTCCACTGTTTTCTCATAATGTCCATATTTCAGTTAATTATAGCTGCTTTTATAGATTTACACTTTCACACTACGCGTGTTTTTTTATACGGGACATGCAATAAAAAAATTAATTTTATTTGTGTCGATAGAGTTCTGTCTTACTGAGCAATCGGTCCGCCTAAGTTTCGCCGCTTCAGAACACATGAACAAAATTAAAAAAAAATTGTTAACGAAATTTTACGAATGGCCGAGCCGCCCAAACGGCCAGCGGACCTGAAAGAGGGCACGAACACATTCCGCTTGCATGCGAAGTGGGAGAGGAGAACTTCCGCGGCAACCCTCCCCCTCTCGGTTTTGCGCCCTTTCCCTCTATTTGGTGACCTCACCAATGACGTCATGAAAGAAATGTTCTGTTTGTGATTTATTTCTAGTTGGATGCCCGGC